>KE372138.1:283060-315241 GCA_000418225.1 Zizania latifolia | reverse complement strand
TTTCCTTTATAAAGTTTTACTCTCAAGTTTCTTAATAAAGGTTTTTAATGAGGCAGTATCCATATAACAAAGATATACTATCTATTTTCTCCGAAATTTTCCCACTGGTTTTTTAACAGGAGTTTTTCAAGTCATATGATATCAATCATATTATTAATTTTCGATTAAGGGGGAGTGTTGAGAAATTAATCTCATACAGTAAAAAGTGCCTCGCATGCAGGACGTCCGGCCGTTCAGTGCCCCTGCATGCGCCGTCACGCCGCTTCACCCTCCAAACCGACACTGCAAACGCCACCAGTTCATATCCCTTCACTTGTATAAATTGTAACGTGCAAATGCAATAAAGGATTCGGTTCTTTTCACTTATCTCCGTGTCTCCGGTTCGTTTTCACTCTGCAACAGTATTCTTGCATGTGAAAGCTCCATTTGGCTGGCTTAATTTTCTCTGATGAGGAGGCGTCGCTCTCCCAGACCAACAATCCTCAGTTCGGCACCCCCAACACGTTGCATTATTACTGAGTTCTTACGCATTTCTTCCCTTTTCTTGTCTGCGATTCACAACGCATTGCACTCCACTACTCCAGTGTAAGGCACTGTCCAATTTCATTTTCTCAGTTGATGATAACGAGTGGGACAGAATAATAATTCAGAATTTTTCACATATAGCTTGTGTACACGCAAAACTCTTTACAAGCCTGTAAATTAATATTCTCTATGTTCAACCCCTACTTTATTTTTAGGGTAAAATTGATAATTTAGTGGTGACGGTAAAAAAATAAAGTATATCTTATTGATAAGAAAAATAATATTGTGAAGTGATATGTAAGGCTAAAGTAAATAAGCTTCAATTCTTAGTTTATAAACTTATGATAGCTAAGGAGTTAGAAATAGAATATTCTTGGAACAAATTTAAAGCATTAGAAATGAAGATTTTTATGACGGAGAGAATACATGTTTGCCTTTTATGTTTTTTCATTATACTAGTATAAAAGCTCTTGCTGGGCTCCATTTGGATCACACAAATTCAACATGGACTTCACATAATTTTATATAATATTTTTCTAGAAAACAAAATTCTTCATCCCAAGCGAGTCGAACTCGTTACGTACGAGTTTTTTTTTCTAGAGTCAAAATTAAAAACTCCACAAGCGCTAGACTTTTTATATGGTAATGGTGGTGAGGTAAGAGGCCATGACCATAAGAAACAAAGGTATTCCATATCTATCTCTAATATTTAAAATTTATGTCAAAATATAGTTACTTTCACATCTACTAAGTCATCTCACAACCATCTCTTATTTAAATTTTTTCATCTAACTTATTCTAGAAAACAATCACAATCATCGCTTATTTAATAAAGGTTTAGGTACATGTACTAGGGAGATATGAAAAAAAAACTATAATATCTTTCTCAGTATGGATTGAACGATATTTGTGTAAAGTATTGAATAATAAATTCTAAAGTAGTATAGATATTTAAGATAAAAGTAAATTTTTATTAGTACTAGATTAATATATTTAGTACAAATTTCAAACTCTAAAAACTACATTTCGACTTATGCAAGTATCTTTTAGCACGGAGGACGGAGTAAATGCATCCATCACAATTCACCCGTCCTTTCAGCATCAAAAATATTCCTGATAGTAAATTATTAAGCTATCTATCTCAGTCTCAGCTCACCCATGCTCCTAGACATCAAGAGCGACAGCGATGGCGTTTCATCTAATTAACTCATTGCTCTCGTCTCGCCTCGTGATATCTCGGGGGAGGGTGGAGATATTAGTTCTCGCCGCGGCGAGATATCGCGACATGGAGACGACGGCCGGACGACGCAGACGCAGACGCAGTCTCGGGGGAGGGTGGAGATATTAGTTCTCGCCGCGGCGAGATATCGCGACATGGAGACGACGGCCGGACGACGCAGACGCAGACGCAGACGCAGACGCAGACGCAGCCAGTTGGTTGGCAGCTCGTTCGATCGGATCCGTGCGTCATTTATTGTATGTTTTTGATTGATCGCGATGTGGTTAGCGGTAGCTAATTGCGACGATGGCGAAGAAGAGAGGGATTCTTAATTAGCAGAGTGGGATCGAGAGATTCAGCTTCCTCCGGTAGTCGACGTCGACGTCCTCTCCAACCCTATACCACCGATACCGGACTCTCTCTCTCTCTCTCTCTCTCGTGTTTCTCTCTCTAGGGAAGAGAGAGAGTGATAGTGAGGGTAGGTATGGGGACCTTGCTATGGGTACCAAGAAAGATAGATCTTGTTTTTCATTCACGGGGGTTGCAGTACTCGTGCAGATCAAGGTTATCAATCTTATTCTGGTGGTACTAGCTAGGATAGTTGTTATATATCATCTTAGCATTTAAAATGGTACGTGGTATACATTAAGTACGGTGTACAGTTCCAGTTATAATACGGATCAGTATTGGATATTTGGTTAATTCTATCGTTATACCGATCAATTTCGGACATTTTGATCAACTCTGCTATCACTCTAGTTAATATCGGTCATACCGGTCAAAATTGCATGTTAAACTTTTTGAGATATATGTTACATGGTAATTAAACTAAGCAATATATTGTATTGCATTCAAGTGATAAATTATATTTGAGATATTAACTTATTCATATTTGTCATGTTTAATTATTTTGATATGTTTTAAGTTAGAATAATGTATAAAATAAATTTATTTTATTTTATTAAACTCCAAAACAGTACACCAATATCGATCGGTACTAGAACATTCTATTCCAATAGCCAAATCAGAATAGACTCTAGAGTAGAATAGTCATTCCTTGTGACCTATGTTGGAAAACATGTATTGCATTTACACATTTACTAGTATATATATGTATACATATATATTTAGACTTGTGCATAAGAATAAATTAAAGAAATCAACTTAAATGATTTCATTGCCCCTTGTTTATTCTACTTTGAAAAAGATAAGCTATTTATTTGTGAGAGTGGTAGCATTTATTTAACAAATACAAACATAAAAGAAAATATAAAAGATGTTTGTAAGCTCTAAAATGACTTATATTCGGAAAAATCAAGAATGCTAAAATGACTTGTAAAAGGAGGAATCAGAGATAGTATCATCCATTAATTATTGCATGCTTGCTGCCAACAAGCATGCATGCATGCAGTAGCCTGCATTTTCTTGGCAGGTGTGTTCCTTTTGACACATGGACAAAATTGGTCTAGTTTCATCAGGATCAACTCCACCCATGCCTTTCCTTCATACTTCAATTATATGGTGTGGTCTTTATCAATGGTCTTCAGCTAGCTTGCCCTGTCAGAGATAGCAATATATACAGATATGGTGTGATGTTTCCAGCTGCCTACTCTTTCAAGCTGTTGGGTTAATGTTGAGTTGATGACTCTGGCTAAAGCAAGAGCTGAAGAATTTCATTCAGAATTTTCCTCAGAGTTGTTAGGACAGTCTTAATTCTAAACACCATATATATGTAAAGTTTCTATATTTTTATGTCACCTAGAAACTAGAAACTAGTCCTAAACCTACCAATCTTGATGCACACACTACTAATTCAATATACTGATTTAATATCACTCATCTCTTACCATGTTTTAGATATTGTGTAGAAACTAGGTCTCATATAAGACCTACTTTTCTTATTTTTTTTCTCATTTAATAATTAATATATTATTATAGTTGAAACATTAAGACTATCATTAATGCTTTATACGAAGGCATTTATGCAGTACGTAGTAGTACTTTTGTGGTCCAATGGCAACAAGCATGCAGACATGCAGTACACATGTTGGTAAAACAGACAACAAGATAACTCCTTGGATATTCAATGTGTACATGGTAGTACTCCTGGGGAAAAAAAGATGTCATAATTTACCATTTTTATGCGTGTTACAGTAAGAATTATCCTTCAAATTACACTTTCGGATCAATCACATCCGTGACAAAGATAAAACAACCTATAAAATATTTGTGGTCAGAGGGAGTATAAACTACATCATCTCGATCATTCCATGTTAAGTTGGTCATGTAGTCACTTGGACGGTCAAGATAGATCACTATGATATGTTTGATAAGCATGGCCATTGGCTACATGCATGTAAAGGTACTCACAAACATAATATTAAACTCAGTATTATCGATCTACTCCCATACCATAAATACTTTATTTTATAGTTAAAGTTAATAAACTAGTGTTTATGGTAAAAGCCAAAGCTTCATTTTTTAATAAGAAAAGTAGTACGGAGTATTATATATGAAGACAGAGACTAGATAAAGTGAAAAAATTAAAATTAGTGGTAAAAGTAAAGAAAATCAAAGTATCTCTCGTTAATAAGAAAGTGATATTATAAAATGATAGGTAAGAGATATTAAAGAAAAAACCTCTTGATTTGCGAACTAAGATAAAGAGGTAGAAATAGAATATTTTTGACACAAAGTTAAAGAGCTAGAAGTAAATGAAGTTTTGAGCAGTTTTATCATCCTTGAAGAAGTACTGCAAAGTATAAGATACTAGCAGGTATCAAATTAAATCTAACCGTTGATTTGGTAGAGGCAAGATTGGAACAACGGGCATCATCCCACCGGCCAAAGAGAGCATGCCATCGCCCTGTCGCCGGTCGCGCCGTCGTGTCGCTACTTTGCCACCCTGCCGCCCCAGGCCACCCCGCCGCCCCCTCGCAGATCCTACCGCCTCCTCGTAGATCCTGCCGCCCCCTCGCAGATCCCGCCGCCCGCGTCTACACCGCCCCGTCGCCCACGCGCGCCTGCGCCTACGCCCCCCGCACCCCACCGACAACCTGTCCGCGCCCCACCAGCAACCCGTCCGCGCCCCACCGGTGACTCGTCGGCGCCCCACTAGCCACGCTGCCCGCGCCCCGCTGGCAACCCGCCACCGCCTTGCTAACCCTACGCAAATCACTGTGTTTGCTGACATAAAAATATGAAAATACCCTTTCAGTTCAAGAGGTACCATTTTTTGTCCACACAGGTATCAGTAGGTACTGCATTAATCTCAACCGTTGGATGAGTATAATCAACGGCTCAGATTTAGTATCTCTTCCCCTTTAAGAATGGTAAAATTCATCTTTTTATAGAGACAGTAGACATGTGTTGCCAATTAACTGATAGGTTGGTCGTTATGTGTTGTAATTAATTACTTGTTGCCAGCCATTAATTTGATTGATACTAGGCATTGTCTATAGACTAAAACGATCAATATTTTAGAACGGATGGAGTATATGATTGATACGCTGGGATTTGATGGCATAATATGTTATATCCAAGATATATTCTCTTAGAAAGATTAGTCCATCCAGAATGCCGACAAATAACCTCATATATATATGTAGCACAACAGTGGCATAACATATCTTGTGTCAAGCAGGATGGATGATATTGCTTAACTTGGCTTTCCCTTTCATTCACTGCATACTTTTCCAATGAGACCTGTGATTTGCCGTCAAACAAGAGAACATGGTTCATCGCCGAAAGAAAAGATGAACAAAGTCTTCCTAAAGTGCCCTCCGATATAGAGAGCAACAACCTATTGATGTGGCTGTGGACAGATTGAGTGCCACGGGTTATAATCATGTAAAATTGTGATTACTAATCCGATAACAATGTTTTCAGACTAAACATCGATAAGCTGTTTGCGGTTGCTAAATCGAACTTATAAGATACCGCTATCCGACCAGTGACCAGTTTTATAAACCTTGATTATATTTAGGTTCTAAATCCTAGCTAGTGGACACAATTACTGACAAGAATTTGCTCCCAAGGAAATTTTACGGGGTTCATACGTCTATCATCGATCAACATCTACTTGGTCGTGTGTTAAATGGAGACTGTGCCTATGCTTGTGTGTTGTGTTTGTGCGTCTCTTTTTAACATGAAAAAATGAGTTACCTCCCAGCTTGAATTTTTTTTATAAATAATATTTATTTATTTTGATTATAAATCTAGATAGCACGCTCAAAAAATTATAAAACTATACCTCTATCGATATTTTAAATGTCGACAGAGCCTCCATCGACCTCTGTTGACAGATTCCTCCCTATCGACGGGAAAAAATTACTCATATAAGGATATTTTTTCAAATATCAATAGAAGGCTGCCTTTTGTTTATTTTCTCATGTCCATGTCCATGTCCATCTTAATTAATCGAATAACAATAGTTTCATGTAAAAATGGGATTTTTCTCTTTTCACTATTCCCCTAGATAATATTTTTGGGGAATATGTTTTCTAATAAAATATAAATGGTGGCGTGGATTTTTAATTGCCTGCCAGATAAAAAAAGAGATACGTTATGTTCACTTGTTTTTCCTAATAGAAAGGGCAATATCATCTTCACGTCATGAAGCATGGCAAGTATATGTATGTGTGTACAACAAAGTGAGCATCTCCATTAAGAATATATAGGTATATATCGACTACTTGCCAGAATGCCAGAATGCACGAAGTTTTAAAGTTTAAAATTTATCTTAAATATAATAATCTATTATTTATAAAAGATATTTTTTGTCTTTAAACTGCACATACTACTTCTAGACTTGATTACTTATTATTCTACATAACCACTCCTAAGTACATACTCACTTACCTCGAAAAGGATAGTATAGTCTTTTTACTTATGTCATTATGCATGTGTTCAAATCTAATTAAAATTACTATATTTTGAGAAAGAGAGAGATTAACTTTTATATATACCTGAGCTCGTATGTCCTCTATATCCTTATTTTAAAAAAAGCTTTTAGCGTAGGAAAACTACAGTTTAGTCAATCACAACTCCATAATAAAGAATTTATGAAAGTTTCCCTGCCGTGGAAGCAACAAATTAACTACGACAGCAGAACATGCAGCAGCTTTAGAATATTGTTCTCATCCACAAAACTGGACATGATCAAACCAAAATATTGATTTGACCGATACATCGATCCTATGAATTTCAGACTATTTGGGAGCATTGATTTTTAGTTGATCTTTAGTTTTTTCTTATATATCATACTAGAGACAATCCCGACCGGTTTAAGGTAGCCTTAGATTTCCGACTTCCGAGTATATTAAATTATAATCCAAACATTATAATATACTGCAATCACCTAGTAATTACTTAGTCGTTTGACTTTTTTAAAATTAAATTTCTCTAATTTAATCAATTTTAATAAAAAAAGTATTAACATCTACAATATCAAATAAATACACTATTAAGACATATTTTATAATGGATTTAATGAAACTAATTTAATTAATATTGTAATTATTAATATATATTTTTTATAAATTTGATCAAAATTAGATATGTTTAATTCATAAAAAGTCAAACAACTTACAACACGTAATGGAGGAGCATTTCTTGAATTAGCATGCTTATTGCTAATTTTTTTAATAAAAATCTATCCAAACATGCAATTTTTTGTATAATTAATTTATGGTCTCAAATAAAACCGATGTACTGATGACTGGTATGTTCCTGTGACCGTACATGGTCAAGGACAATATGGTCATTTTCGATGGTACGTCCTCTCCTATGTCGACAAGAGTAATTATCACGAAATCGTTTTCCAAGCTTGCAATTGATTCTACTGATCTAATTTCTCATGGTCCTGAAAGTGCCGTGTATATGTTGTGGTTTTGGGTTTGACAGTGACTCTTACGTCTTCAGGAATAGCTTATTGGTAGTTTATGCTTAAAGTATAATTGAATTATGTGTTAAATAGAAAAATTATAGTTAATTTAAATAATCATCATAATCATTTATATAACTAATAATCAGAATCGGTTATCTCTTTGCTTATCTAATAATCAAAATTATATTATAATCTCAATTATTTTAAACAGTCATAAAAGACCATAATCCAATTGGATGCAAAGGCATTCTTTCTGTGATGATGAGTGAAAGAGTTGGGGACCAAGGCAGATCCCAAAGAGCCATGATGCTGCCTTATTTTGTTTTCTAGTTTTGAAGAGAAAAAACAAATGCCACTCAGATTCTTCCTCACCTTCCCGACATTTTCCTCCCTTCCCGAATAAATATTTTCTTAGTATGTGATCCTCTAGCTAAAACATCTTGAAAATTAAGTGCTGATGTAGACATGAGTAATTTGGTTAAGTTCACATAAAATTATACCACGGCTTGTCGCCTTATTTGATATGTTTTTAACTTTAGATTTAAGTTGGAGTGGAAAATTTCAGTCCAAAAACTCTTGGAGGTGGAGCTAGATCTCTATTTTTATTAAGTATATTATTAAAATGACTTAATTAATATTCAAACTTATTTATAGCTTCAACTCTAGTATTTTTTAGAGTTAAAAAATTGCTAGCTCCAATTTGAAATTGCATTTGGAGTCATGCCAAACAGCGTTGAACGATGTCCAATATGAAATAAAAGAATAGTGACCATGCCTGATTTTATCAAGAATTTGTCTCGACTTTACACAATAAATATACAGCAGTACCTAAGTGTACATAATAGGTATTTTGTCCTATATTATTATAGCTATTTTCAGCATTCAAATTTTAATATAGCTATTTTCAGCATTCAAATTTTGTCATAAAATATAGCTACTACTTCTCTACCTACTCTCTTCTCTCAATCAATCATAGTTATCTCCTGCTTAGTTTATATATTTAGTTTTTCATCTCAATCAATCGTACTAATTTCTCATTTAATTTCACTCGACTTCTTAGTTTCCTAAAAAAACTTCATAATTACTTATATTATATTCACTTAGTCCTATAATGTTGTAAGTTATAAAGTTTATAATTTATCTCAAATACTTATAGAAATTAAGATATTGAACTTAATTACTTATTACTCTATCTAACCACTCTCATGCAAAAACTCACTTGTTGTGAGAAGGATAACCTTACTATATATATTTAATATATTTATATCCAAACATAAAACATACTACGAGTAGAATTTAAGATAAGTGAATATAGTACTCCGTATGTGAATAAAAATATATAATCATACGAATTCGTCACAAATCTGCACAAGAAAATAAGAGGGAGAGAGAGAGAGAGAAATGACGGGGAAAGCGAGAGTTTCCCTTGTGCGTGGTCCGTTCACGATAGCACTGACAGCTCGTCGGTTTCCCACTGCTGCACCAGCTGAGCTGCCCGCTATTTTATTTTCATATCGCCGTTGTCGCGCGAGAAATCGTGGATGCCTTGTACCAGGGAGAAATCCTTTTCGGGAGGATTTTAAATTTAATTTCCAAGTTTGATTTGGTTTGGGGTAATTATGTGTGTGGCCTGGGGTAGTGAAGTACGGACAGGTTTGTCCTCTGCCGAGAATCTATGCGTTGAAAAGTCTACGAGTATTTCTGCACGTACTTTCTTTATTATACATATTTCCTGATTTTGTATGCTTAAAAATAAGCAATGTCCCCTTCGGAAAAAACTAATGGGACAGTAGATCTTAGCATGATGTATATTTCTCATCTTCCCGTGAGATTAGAGCGTGCTTGGCTAGATAGCAAAATTAGATGAAATGATTCTATTTTAGTTTTTACTGTTTACTCAGTGGCTAAAGTAAGATAGAATATCTCTTACGTAAGAATATTTTCTAGATATTCGACGATCTATATAAAAAATTTTATAAAACATGGTTATCCTACTTGTGGCATAATAATGACAGTGAACGTAAGATACAGGCATTAAAGCTAGAATAATTCTATGATTTCAAACTAGGATTTAGCTATTCTACCATAATTCAATGAACCATGTGCTAAAGAAATGTCGCCATCGAAACGGAAGATGGGTACACGGTTGGTTGGCCGGCAACCTACAACGGCTAGTGCGTCCAGGTGATGATGCCAACGTCCGGCCGGCTGCAGCCACAAGCTTTTGACCCGTCTCTTTCACTCCTACTGTTAGCTATTCCTGCATGCATCTCTGTCACCGTACTCACCCAGTTCTATAATATTATAATCTAAAATATTTTATAATATAACATATATGAATAATGATACTATCTAAATTTATTGTATTATAAAATATCAAATCCGATCATAAGTTATAATATTATGAGACGAATGGAGTATTAAAAATTTTCTTAAAAAAACAAGGATTTTAAGTACTAGTTATTTTTTTCTTAGTTTTTTTATTTTTTTTAAAGAACTAAGGTCTCCACAAGTACTCTACTTTTGATATGTATGCAAAGTGATTGCTGAGTGATATGTAAAAAGTATTAAGTGAATAAAATCTTTTGATTTAGTTGGTACTTGCTAAAAAGACTTCATCAGTGGTCGTTCAACTTTATAAAAACCTTTATTTTTAATTTATTACCTGCACTTTACAATTGGTTTGCAAATAAAGAAATTGTTTCTTCAATATCTCTAACTATTTCTCCGTAATATTAATTTCTTTCTCACTAATAATTTATCAACTTTATATAAAATAAAGACTATGAGGCCGGAGCGTGATTTTGTCTAGGACAGCATTGTGGGCCTATTTATTTTAGTTTTTGACAGTTGTACATATTTCTAGAATCTAAAGCTTTTTAAATAGTTTAGATTCAATTATAAAAATTAGTAACTATAGCTATATAATTTAAAAATAAAACTAGAAAACATCAGGTTCATTCTCTGAATTCTCACTCCCAGCACTCACTAGGAATCTTCGGTCAGAACAAGTGAACAACCATCCTCGCCGGACAAGATTATCAGATTAGACACCAAGCAAGCAAGCGTACGCATCTCCGTGCTTTTAAAAAGACTCATCCCGATATTATCGCGACTTTCTCCCCTCCGCGGTGCAGGGGAGGTAGGACATCGAGTCGGACGAGATACTCGGCGAGATATCGCGCGGTACGGGGGGAGGAGGAGGAGGAGGTGGGCCCCCCACGCAAAGGACGCCGGGCCATGTTCCTCGGTCCACGCAGGCCTGACGGTTCTGCCGCTGGGCCCGCGCAGGCTCGAGGGGCATTTCCGTCATTCCACGTTCTGTCCGGCTCGCAGAGGGAGAGAGATATGTGCGGCGTCACGAGTGATTCGGTTCGCTGCTGCAGAGAGGCGGGGCCCACGCTACCTCCTCCTCTGCCGTACGTACTACGCCCTGCGGCCAGTTTCGCTACGCGGCCACGGCCACCAGGCCAGCTGCCAGCTGAGTTGGTTGGTTTTGTTTCGTACAAGTCGATTAATTTTGTTATAAGTTTTATTTAAAATTATATTAATAATTATAATATTAAATTAGTTTTATTAGATTTTACATGAAATATATCTATTAGTGTGTTTTTTATTTATGGAGTAGTTTTAATAGACCGAGATGAGCGTAAAATACTGACCTTATTGCACACACCTCGTGTGTATATTTGTGAGCTAATTGATCATAGGCACGCCGTGGATTGCCTAGCATTCATGTTATATATTTAGATATTTTAAGTTGTTAGCATGTTGAAAAATAATCTATCCGGTTGAAAAGACAAGAATATTGTAAGTGACCTCAACGATATAGTGCAGCCCTATACTTTACAACTGTTGCACAATACGAATAGTTCCAACCCAACAAGTATCGGTTATTTTTCCTATTTTTACAGCTACCTCCATTCTCAAATACATAGAGGAGCCTGAAATACGTGCACTCAAATCCCAAAATATTAATCTATCAATATATTAAAAATGATATCAGTATATTTACAATGAAAAAATCTTTCATATATTTATATTCTTAATATGTGTATAAATATAAAAAATATAAAAACATATTTATCGAAGACTAATTGATATCTAAAATATCACCTATCTATTTTGTTGAGAATGTAAAATTTGTTTCGACTGAACAAACTATATTTAGACTAGACACATCTAGTTTTTTAAAACAAGTTTGGACTCCTTGCTACTTAAAAAAAAACAGAGGTGAATATATGCTGGTAGATCATCGGTGTACACTTTCCATTTCCATACAGTACGGTTAGGTTTGATTGCAGTGTGAGGACTAGTGAGCAGCCTGCCATTATAGTTCCTCCAACCACAACACCCATCCCTTTCCGCTCATTTCCCCCCTATACCATCTCACTTTCTGTGACACTGACCCCTCTCTCATTCTCCATTTCTCTCTCTAAAAAATCCAAAGAGATTTTTATAACTCTTCTATATACATGTACTCTATTTATTTTAAAATATAATAATTTTTAAGCTTAGATATATACTCTGGACGTATTAAGAATATAAGTAAAAAGATTGTAATATCTTTCTCGAAATTAATGAGTGTAGACCCAGCAATGGTTATGTGTAGCAATGAACAATTAATTTAGTATGGTATGAGTATTTTAGAGGTAAAAACTATATTTTATAAGTAATAGGATGTTATATCTAAAATAATTTTTAAACTTTAAAACTTGTTACATTCTAAGACATACGGAGTACTCCATAAGTTTTATTGTGGTTTTTAGCATAAAAGTGTTATCATTATTTTTTATAATATATCATCGACAATTATAAAAAATAATATCATACAAAAATATTTTTATATACGAACTTAACTACTTAAAATGATATATATTTTAGTTAAATTATTAGTTAAAATTAAAAGAATAAATTTTCAAATACCTGTCTACTTTAGTTTTTTTTACAAGGGAGTACAGAAAAAAAAAACTAGAGCCAAACAAAACAAATCAAATCAAAAGACAACCATACGCATCAACTCCACTCACGTCACCTCCATCCTTTCCCTGTCAGTATGTGTTTTTCTTGGAAAGAGCAAATGGAGAGAGAGAGAGAGGGTGAGTTCAATTAGTACAGGAAGGTGTCACATACTCACACTGGCAAAATTGGCCGGCATGTGCTCCGTGTTTGGTCCTGTCTGGACGTATTGACCCCTCTAACTTTCTAATTAATTATTTTATTAATTTTGACTAATTACTTTGCAAATTGTAGGAAACACTCTGCTAATCAGCTGCCGGGTTGTGATACGGTGGTAACTCAGGTTTTGGTTTACCTGCGAGAAAAGATTTTTGGCACATTTAAGCATGGAATCAGCCCTCACATTTTATAGGATAGATAAGAAACTAGTAATATAGAACTCATTAAATATAAATGAACATTTTAGTATATTTTAGTATGGATCAGATCAGCTACAATCAAAAACATTGATAATTATTTGCTGATCAGATATTGTATTGAAGAAGAGTTAAACAGTCTACCTAACCTACACACTAATAATATATATTAACATATGATCTAATACCTAAATTTTAGTTTTTTATACTTTATGATAACATTTAAAGAGAGCCTACGTTTTTGGGCCATGGCCCCTCATGCCAGACCGGGATGGAATGAATATTCTAGCCTGGCTGCCAATAATTGATGAACATTCACAGGTGAGTCTGGCAATAATTGGTGAACATTTAGTGGATGTGTTGTTTTGCTTAGATAGTACTAGCACCAAAGTTTATTTGTTGTAGCACAACAGAACTTGAGCCTGTCTCTTTTCATGTATAATAGATTAACAAAAGTTTTCCATTTGATATTTTTCCTTACTTTGTACCTGTTTGCTGAAAAGATTTTATTTCTAAGCGTTCAATTTTATCAAAAAATCTTTATTTATATCTATTTACCTATTCTCTATTTATAAATAAAAAATGTTATTGCTACGGTACTCTTACTTATCATTAAAAAACTATTTTCTTATTAACAAGGGTCACTTTAGTCTTTTACTCACTAGTTTACCAATTCCACCTTAAAACTAAATTATTTATAAGTAACAAAGAAAAATACAACCTCTGATCTTAACAAAAATCGCTTCAGACATGTTTTAAGTCAAACTTTAAAAAATTAAATGTCTATATACCTTTTTAAATACTTAGGCATGATAATCATATCTGTAGAATTTTTTATGAGTACTCATATGATAGTATAATTTTATCTGGCCATGCATGCATTTGAGATATAAAATAGTTTGTTTAAAGTCATATTTTGAAGATTGTGTCGCTGTCCAAAATGGTATGTTTTCAAGACCGAACATATCGCATATATGCTAATATCAAAGGCCTATTTGGTATAACTCTACCTTTGAGATTTATGTTAGATGTAGGGTTTGTATGGTATAATAAAATAACTTAAACTTTTATTTTTAGTTTAAAATAAAAATTAGATTGCTCAACTAAATATTCTCAATCTATCCATAGCTAGCTCCAAATCTAGGATTTCTTGGAGCTAGGTTTGATCAGCTTAAATTTTTTTGAATCTAGAGCTGTGCCAAACAGAGTTAGTTAGGTGTCCTACATGTAACACTAAGGATAATATAAATACAGTAAAGTCAGCTTATTACAGTGTATTTGTCATAATGGTCACATCCTTGAAATGCCAATCATAAAACTGTATATACTTTTAATCAATGGATTCTACCCCTTCTTTCACAAAAAACTTTATTTTTACCATTTACAATTTGTCTCCTAAATAATTTATTCTTAGTATTTAAATTTTATCCTATAAAGTCTTTATTTTTAGCTTGTTTCTTCTATTAATACGTCTATAATTAACTGACTCCAGCTAACCAAGTGACATTAACCAATCATGTTGCCTAAAAATTTGAGCTAGCTAACAGGGTTAATGTAGGCACACAAATCATTTCCCCACACTAATAATTTGTCTTAAATTTTTTTAAAAACAAAGTATTTATACAACAGAGTTACAGATAGTATCAACCGACACTCACACACCTATATAGATAACCTTTAGATATGCATGTAGTTAGCAGCTTGTAACAGGCAAAAAAACCTACTTTTTTGCATATGCTGAAAAGGGTGATGGCTGGGTACCATAACCCATCCTTTTTGGGGAGTAAACCGGTGTAGTGGTGGTGGGACACGTGGAGCATTTCAGGCCGTTTGAACCAGGTAGGAAACTGCTCCACACCGGTCAATCCTTCATTGCTGCCATGTTTATTTCCTCTCGAAGACTAAGTTGTCAGATATATTATTCATGTTTTTCTATAAGTTGTTTTACGATCACGAACTAAAAGAAATCAACTCAAATAAATTTATTATTTCTCGTTTATTCTGTTTTAGAAAAACTGAGTTGTTTATTTATAAGGGTTGTAGCATTTATTTGGTAATACTAAAACAACATGTATAAGAAAATAGGAGGATATATATATAGTATTTAGATCAGCTGAAGCAAGAAAAATAATATATATATATAGAGAGAGACTTATTAGGCAGGGCATGTTCAACAGCACACCCAACAACTAACTATACTCTTCGCAAAAAAAGGCTATATTGATAGTAGATTAGTAGTTACGTATATTGATAAAGGTAAGTACACGGGAAGGGAAGATATACAATAGTCATACGTTGACTCGTTTATATAAATTTCCCATTGATATATTTTCCTCTTCTAATCAGTTCTACCAATTCTACTAAATCCGGTCAACGTCTCACGAATTTAATTTAGCTCTACTACTTCATGTTTACTTTTATCAAATAAAAATTACTCCTTTAACAAATAAACAACCTATATTTTTAAAATCTAAATAAATAAGCGATAACAAGACATTTGAGTTGATTTATGAGAGACCAAAACGATGTAACCAGAGGACGTATATGATGTTTGCATCACGTAGATATCGGTGCATACGTGTATACTATTCTCTCCGTCCTAAATTATAGTTATTTCTAGACTTTAGCGTGTTTATTAAGATACAAGAAAAAAGTCTGAACTATCCCTCAACTAGTATTCTAAGCAATTAGTACTATATCTAACTAGTACTCTAGATAGGGGTAAAATAGAAAGATTTAGAAAAAAAATTATAGATATTGTAATATTTATGATAAAATTTAAATGATAGAAATGATTGTATTTTATAACGAAAAGGAGTAGCCGACATATATTTTGAATAGACAGAAGATAGTTGCATCGATATTATAAAACCAGAATACGCACACTTGCTTAGCAAGAGGGTACCACATGCCGATGCCGTGCGATTCTGAGGCATGTGCCCTCTGACATTTGGGATGACACACAGAAAGCTAGCACAGTGTGACACAGGGTCCCAAAATACAGTATCAACTCAACAAGTTTTATAGTTTGAAATATATTTCAGTTATAGTAATCTTGTACATATACAATATAGTTTTTATTTTTAAAGTATATACTATTATAGATTTGATTACTCAATCTAAATACATCTGGATGTGCACTTACCTTCTCGAGAAGGGTAGTATAATATTTTTTCTTATCTTTTAACTCATGTGCTCAAATCTAAAATTTATTGTATTTAAAACAAAAGAATGTACCAAATCCTATTTGAAACATGCAAGACAGGATCACAGGAAACATTAACAACTCACCAGCTCCTGCATGCATCCATAGCAGGGAGGATCTCCTCTTCCAGTATCACACATTCACGTGTGGTTGCCTCGTTAGTGGCCTGTGTTGGCGTTGCGTGTGTGCGTAGCGTAGTAGGAGGACGTCCTTCAATATTTATCTGGTCCACCGCCTCGCACGGCCGATGGTACGTACTAGTAGTAGTAGTGCACGCACATGATAGGGGTACCCAGTACCCACCACGTAGGGCCCCCTGTTAGCTAGCTAGGCCAAAACCCCAATTATAGTGTCAGTGATCCGGTTTCCGTAATTTTTGATCTTCTTATCTTATTGGCTCATGGCATGTGAAAATAGGACCAATGATCGTTAAATTAATCTGATAATAGTGCTAACTATATATCGATTACGGTGGTAATCAACTGTCCGACCATCGATTATCACGATGCTTGATTATTTTATCGGTGATGGTTTATTAAAACAAATCTGATAATCATAAAATCAAACCAATAATAATTAATTGTCTGACTACAACCTATAAGTAAGAAGATGTTTGACACTATTCTACTCTATTTTATAGCTTTGCTCCATCATTTTCGTTGGTACCCAACAGTTATCACCACCGTGATACCGTCCATCCAAATCCATCACCTGTCTATCTCTCATCTCCCATGCACTATCCCTATCATCCTGCTAGCGTGACAGCGAGGGCGAGTGACACTGACACCTCCGTCTCCTCTTTTCTCCCACAACATATTCGTATATTATTTTCTTTGATTGCTTTTCACTTATTTTCTTCCGATATTTCAAACACAAGTGGCATGAAACAAATAGTTACGGGACGTGACAAAAATACCGATAATTATAATATTAAATTAGTTTTATTAAATCAACCATTGAATATATATTAGTAGTGTGTTTATTTTATATTATAAATATTAATATATTTTTTATTCAAATTTGATCAAAATATATCAAATGCCTTACGGTATAAAGCGAAGATAGTACATCGATCTAGATGGCTTTTATGTGGCACGTAGCGTTTAACTAGCTTCTGTGTTGATGATAAAGAAGGTGCCAAAATCTTTTCTTTTTTTGGAATGTTTGCCTTTAAGGCTGGATATACAAATATCATGGGTTGGATGCTTTTATGTGGTTGATCTCTAATTAGTTGCCAACTTAATTTCCAAAAATTAAATTAAAAAAAAGTATGTTGCAGGCTGCAGGTACAATTGTCTTGCACTGGCAAAAACAATAGAGGAGGAGCTAGCTAGATATAAATATTGTTGAGTGATAGGCTGAAAACAAGAAGTTATATGTATAGGTTGTAATTACTCTCTCCATTCAAAAATATTTTACTTTTGTCTATTCAACTTTATCTAAAAATTCATTTTAGCTCCTTAATTATTCTTAGTCCGTAAATTGAAAAGTTATTAATCTCTCCATTCAAAAATATTTTACTTTTGTCTATTCAACTTTATCTAAAAAATTCATTTTAGCTCCTTAATTATTCTCAGTCCATAAATTTAAAAGTTTTATTTCTTTAATAGTCCTAATATATCTTTTATCTATCACTTTATAATACCACTTTCTTATAACGAGGAGATAATTTTGTCTATTAATCTTACCGTGAATTTATCAACTTTATCTCAAAAGTAAATTGTTTAAGAATCCTGAGTAGTTTCCTACAAATTAAATTAAAGAATGGCAATAATGTGCGTGCAAGAGCACGTGCTTCATGGCCTTGTCACATAAAAAATGCTTCCGTACGTGCTCAAGGACAAAAGACATAATGTAGACTTGTTTCTTATTATACGGATTTGTGGTAGTATTGACGTGCAAGCATACGCCAGATCGTAAGTACATATCATGCTACAAGATTAATAAGCCAGCGAGACAGATGCTAGCTCATGAAAGTGACAAAAAATGTGGTAAATAAACTAACATTACGCTACCACCCATACAACGCCCTTAAATCCAAACAAAAGACACTCCATAAAACTTTAACGAGCTCATAATTTGAGATTTCATAAACTTATTTAGATTTCTATTTCACTCAATATCAAAAAATATCTCAAATAATAATATTATCAATCAAACACCAAACAAAATTAGTCCATATGTAATATAATATTTTTACCATATTACACGTACAATAAGCTAGGTTTTTAGAAGCCGTTTAGAACATGACTACAAGCTTTTCAGACTTTTTTAATAATACCTTATTTACATTGTTAAGTTTAAATGAGTTTATAAATAAGCCAAAATTTTCTAGAAAGGCTTAAATAAGTGGCAAAATTTACTGTTGTTCTGACATCTGCCACAACACGGCCGCAGAGGATCCGACGGCACCGGCGCGCATGTGATCGCCGCTGCCGCTTAGATACGGACGGCCGCGATCGATCGATCCCCTCAGATTTAATTTATCCCATAATTACCCCCGCAGAGCACATGACATCGCGAGTTCCCACAGTGGCATCCTCCGTCATTTAGTCCCAACACCAGGGGCCCTCCTATTCCGGCAGGGTCAAACCGCGAGGCGGCCAGTGACCAGGGGTGGTCAGGATACACGCCACGTGTCGGTACGCCAGTGGCACGTGTGACGTGGCGGTGGCGAATCTTGGTGCGGCCTCGTGCGGACTGCGGAGGAGGACGAGTAGTATTCTTTTTTCCCTTTTTTTTGCGGGTCGGAAAAAAAGCCCGGAAATAAATTCGGGTGGAAACCGGGCGCGTGCATGGATGGCCAGTTGTCAGTGACGCAGACCTGCTTATATAGGTGGGGATGATAAGCACGCCCACTTATATACGCCTCGTGTCAAAGGCTGGACAGCTACTCCCGCACTACAACGCGGCGGGAAAGCGACAGCTCTGGAAATCTGAAAAATAATTGCAACCCAGCCGTGCTTCCGCTACGCGTACACCCCGCAGCCTCGCAGACAAGTTGCCTTTTACTACTCACTTTCCTTTTAAACTTCAGCATGCTTTCCGTAGAAAAAATAATAATGTACATATATTCACCGATACTCTTTATTACAACAACTTGAAAATTTTTGTTTGTGCGACACGTACAGTAATTAATATTTACAAATGTAATTCAAACGTAATAAGGTAGATCAATTACTAGACATGACTATCTTATACCTAGCAGAACATTATGACACATACAGGGCAACTAGTAATACAACATAACTATTCTAATACTATACGATGAACAATTGAAACCATACCCATATTGCTACCTATAACATTGCTTAATTTACACACAAGCAACAAATATATCTTCATTGCACATGACGATTTTTTTGGCATGTTGTATTTATTATTGCACGTTTGGTAAGCACTTTGAAAGCAGAAACCGACAAGAACAACCGCTTCAATCAAATTCAGAGCGACTTCTCTCTACAATTACGTGAATATGAAAAACCTTAGCAAAAACAAGCCCTTTCTAGCAAGTATAACTCCCATCATGAAAGAACAAGTACACGCCAGAAAAGCTGGGTGGCCTGTACCGGGTGCACCTACCACACGGCCCTGCACCTTTCAAAATTCGAAACCGGCGATGCGCGAGAGGGAGAAAAAATGGGCGAGAAAATGGAAGTTAATGGGTACGAGGAAGGATGACGTGGCGGCAAAAAAAAACTTCGCGTAATTACAGTGGCCGAGCAAGCGAGGCCGAAATTACGATAGTGCCCCTGGGAGGCCCACGTCTCGAGTGGGTCCAGCAACCACCGCTCCCAGATGCCTCAAGCCAGTGGGCGGAATTACGGAAACGCCCCTGGTCCCCGCGCCGCTGCCGGTTCTGCCCTCGCCGCTGGATTTACCGTTTTGCCCCTGGGTTGCCCACCTCGCCAGTGGCAGACCCGTAATTAGTGCGTGATCCCCGTGGGTAGTAATGTCCTCGGGGAGAGCTGTCTGGGTGGCTATATATAAGGTGGGACGAGGCGAGGCGGCTATAAAACGCGGCCCCAAAAAAACCACAAGAGAGGAAAATAAAAGGGCGAGAGAGATTAGAGAGGAAGGGAAGCGCGGCGGCTGGTGCGAAGAGGAGAGGAGGGAGGAAGGAAGGGAGCAGACGGCGGCGGCGGCGGCGAAACCCTAGCCGGAGGAGGTGTGGGGAGAGCTGTAACTTCCTCGTGGCTGGTCGGATTCGGCCTGCCGGAAGGTGCCAGATCGGCGGTCGCGGCGCCGGAATCGGGGGAGATCCCACCGGGGGATGGGCGTTGCGGCGGGGCCGAGAGGGGCGTGGGCTTCCTGCGGCCGTCGGTTTGGGCTCTGAGTTTTTTGTCGCTAGTGTTTTCTAGGGTTTTGAGCTGGTCGTCGGGGTTTGGTCCGCCCGTTCCAGGCGGTTTAAGGCTGTTTTTTGGGGGGATTTGGGAGGGGATCTGCCGCGGAAGCGGGGTTTTTCGCTCGGTTTTAAGAGCTGGAGGCGCAGGCTGGGATCGGCGGAGCCATGTCGTCGCTGAGCAGGGAGCTTGTGTTCCTCATCCTGCAGTTCCTTGACGAGGAGAAGTTCAAAGAAACGGTGCACAAGTAAGTGTGTTCGAGTTGATTGAAGTAAGTGTTTTCGAACCATTTTGTTGGTCAAGGCGGGGTTTTCATTGTTTTCCCTGCCCTTCCACTTCGGTTCCGCAGGTTGGAGCAGGAGTCTGCCTTCTACTTCAACATGAAGCACTTTGAAGACTTGGTGCAGGGAGGGGAGTGGGACGAGGTGGAGAAGTACCTTAGCGGGTTTACCAAGGTTGAGGATAACCGCTACTCAATGAAAATATTTTTTGAGATCCGGAAGCAGAAGTACCTCGAAGCCCTTGACAGGTAACTCATATTGAAAGCTTCTACCTTCTAGTGGTAGTCGGTCGGTGTCAAGGTGAAATTGTGCTGAATTGGATGTTTTTCAGGCATGACCGAGCCAAGGCGGTGGAGATACTCGTGAAGGATCTCAAGGTGTTTGCCTCTTTCAATGAGGAGTTGTTCAAGGAGATAACACAGCTGCTGACGTTGGAGAATTTTAGGTATGCTAGTGATGGTTAGTTTATAGCATTTTGGTTGCTTAAAATGTCCAGTACATTGAAGTGATGCGGATGTGATCGTGTATGATGAGCACTCGAACAGGCAAAATGAGCAGCTGTCCAAGTATGGGGACACAAAGTCAGCCCGTAATATCATGCTTATGGAGCTCAAGAAGCTTATTGAGGCAAACCCACTGTTCCGCGACAAGCTGAATTTCCCGCCATTTAAAGTTTCAAGACTGCGCACATTAATCAATCAAAGGTGCTTGGTTCACACTTTAAATTCTGTCTTTTTTTGTTTTACCAGGGATGCAATATGCATTAACAGTACTACAGTAGTGCTAGTATTTTGCGAGCAAATAGGAAATGCCGTGTGAGACACTTCAATTTTGTGTACATAGCAGGGAAGCTTTAAATTTCAGTGGCACTGATAAGTTTGGAAAATAATTTTGTCACAAAAATTCTATAGGTGGATTGTTTCTGTTTCTGTTTTCTGAGAGGTGTGTGATGTTTCTATTTGGAAATTTACAGACTTTTTTAGCATCTAATCGTTTTTAAGTGGCATTTCTAGTCCTCGATTGTCCAGTAATAAATGGCATGGTCCAACCAGTGTGTTCAGAATTTAAGAGTGATGTTTGCTTGGGGATACATTTATCTCTCCCAATTAGCAAGTTCTAATGGCATGTGACAAATATGCCAAAGCTAATAGTGTACTAAATATTGTTTTTGTAATGCTCTTTGCTAACTTCTGCTTCTCCTTTGGATGGCCTATCTGATATGGTTGCATCGTCAATACATATAATAAATGTTTGGTGTTTTGCTGTTCATAATGTAGACCTGCTAGGCTTTCAGTGATGCCTTTTCTTCCTTTGGTTTCTTGCAAAGCTCGATGCTAATTGGACTGGTTTCTCTCTTATATCTTGTAGTCTTAACTGGCAACATCAGCTCTGCAAGAATCCCAGACCAAACCCAGACATCAAGACACTCTTCACCGATCACTCTTGCGCTGCTCCTACCAATGGAGCAAGAGTTCCTCCCCCTGCCAATGGGCCTCTTGTTGGACCAATCCCTAAGTCAGCCGCATTTCCTCCAATGGGCGCTCATGCTGTAAGGACTACACCAGTACCAGTGTGTGGTGCAGAGTGTTTTAGTTCCTCTGTTACTCATGTTTCAATCTTGCAGCCATTTCAACCTGTGGTGTCACCTCCAAATGCAATTGCTGGTTGGATGACAAACGCAAACCCTTCTTTGCCACATGCTGCAGTCGCACAAGGACCACCTGGTCTTGTTCAGCCTCCAAACACAGGTGAGATAAACCTTATGTAATTCAATTAAATGTCTGTTTTCACTGGTAGCATTGGTAAAGCATATCCTTTGCAGCGGCATTTCTAAAGCATCCAAGGACTCCAACAAGTACTCCTGGCATTGATTATCAATCGGCAGATTCTGAACATCTCATGAAAAGAATGCGTGTAGGACAACCAGATGAGGTACCTGCCGAACTTTGAATTGCTTGTATTTCTCTTCTTTACTAATTTTCTGCAGATTTGCATGATAAAAAATAAATTATGATGCATTGAGAACTGTGCTAGGTGTCCTTTTCTGGTGCAAGCCACCCTGCCAACATTTATACTCAAGATGACCTTCCCAAACAAGTGGTTCGCAACCTTAACCAGGGTTCTAATGTTATGAGCCTGGATTTCCATCCTGTTCAACAAACCATTCTTTTAGGTACATGCTGGGAAGTGAGAACAAATCTCTTTGCTTTTGAATTCTTACTTTGTTAGTCCATGTTTTGTCCATGGTATTTACTGTGATCTTGTGTAACACAGTTGGAACAAATGTTGGTGACATTGGGATATGGGAAGTTGGTTCACGAGAAAGGATAGCTCACAGGACATTCAAAGTTTGGGATATAAGTTCCTGCACCTTGCCTTTGCAGGTCATGACTTGAATGATATCTCGTCTCTCTTTTGTGCAATTACCATTTTTGTACTTCTATTAGCATCATGACCTTTTTTATGTATTCTGATGCTCAATCTGTTTCTGTTCCATGTCCAGGCTGCACTAATGAAAGATGCTGCCATATCTGTCAATAGATGCCTGTGGAGTCCTGATGGAAATATTCTAGGTAAGAAAAAACTGTTCATTGTGCTATTATTTGCATCTGGGTATGCCATCTTAGACAAACACAACATTTGGGCATTGCTCTGTAATTGGTAGCATTGTTTTTTAATGTTTCTTCAGTGGAGATATTGAATTATTACTGTCCGCAAGATTGGTTCTATAAGCTTGATTTTATTCTCAGGTGTTGCTTTCTCAAAGCATATTGTTCAGACATATGCGTTTGTGCCAAATGGAGAATTGCGACAGCAAGTGGAGGTACATGTTTACTGCTTGGAAATGAATCTGCATGTGTGGATAGTGGGGTGGGATTAGGTTCAATCCTGCTTATCCAATCATCTCCTAAAAGGTTTCTGACTCTTGCAAATGGTACAGATTGATGCTCACATTGGTGGGGTTAATGACATTGCCTTCTCTCACCCCAACAAGATCCTCTCAATTATTACTTGTGGTGATGATAAACTCATTAAGGTGAGTTATTCATGCAATCCATCAATTTATCCTTTCTTTGAAAAAAAAATTGAGCCATGTATGCACATTTAATTTGGCAGGTATGGGATGCTCAAACAGGACAGAAGCAGTACACATTTGAAGGTCATGAAGCTCCCGTATATTCTGTTTGCCCTCACTACAAGGAGTCCATTCAGGTGCTTCTGGATAACTTCAATTGATTTTCTCATGATATACTTCTATAGTTCTATCTATTTTGATTTGCATTGTGTTGTGGATCTATCATTCAGGGTCCTGCATATCATTGCCATTTTTCACTATAAATTTGCATATTACATTCTTGTTTAGTATTAGTATTGCATGCTCACTTGCTTGATCTTGATATACGCGAAGTTTCTACTACATACTGTCTTACCATTATTATGCCATATCCTATCCATTTCTTTAACACCAGTTTCCTTTGCAGTTTATCTTCTCTACTGCTATTGATGGGAAAATTAAGGCATGGTTATATGACTGTTTGGGCTCAAGGGTCGACTATGATGCTCCTGGACACTGGTGTACTACCATGGCTTACAGTGCTGATGGAACAAGGTGATGAGACACTGCAAAATAATATCATCTACAAATTGTTCAGTACAGATAAAATGAATACATTTCATCCTAGCTTCTCTTGTCCCAATTTGTTTTGATGTTTCATTGTAAACTTTTCACCTGAGAGTTGTTTGGCTGTAAACTTTCCTGGCAGGCTCTTCTCCTGTGGTACCAGTAAAGATGGTGATTCACACTTGGTTGAGTGGAATGAGACTGAAGGAGCTATTAAGAGGACATACAGTGGCTTCAGGAAACGCTCACTAGGTGTTGTTCAGTTTGACACAACTAGAAACCGCTTCTTGGCTGCCGGAGATGAATTCCTTGTTAAATTCTGGGATATGGATGGCACCAACATACTTATGACAACAGACTGTGACGGTGGACTTCCTGTTAGTACAATTTCTCCATTATCAGAATTATCCTCATTCAAGGTTTTGTGCTCGACCTTATGCTGATAATTTTTCAGGCAAGCCCACGCTTGAGATTCAACAGAGAAGGGTCATTGATTGCTGTTACAGCAAATGATAATGGAATTAAAATATTAGCGAACACTGATGGGCAGCGTTTGCTAAGGATGCTAGAAACCAGAGCATATGAGGGTTCTCGAGGACCTCCTCAACAAATTAATACCAAGGTACTGATGCATACACATTTATTGTTGATGTTTGCTTAAATCCTCGTGTCATTTAGGGTATAAAAGTAATATTGATTCTATTCTCTATCTAGAATCTTGTTTTCTGATAACTGATAAAGTGATAAGTATTTTTGTTTCCTGGTACTGAAAAACTGGTTTTGGCCTATGAGTGTTCGCATAAACTCCTACATTAATAGCATCTGGTTCATTTGGTAGATGCATCATGTTCATTCTGGGTGAACTGTTTTGTTTGACTTCAGTTAGTTTCAATCAAGCCACATTATGTTGCTTTTCAGTTTTGGCTGATTGTTTTGACTATAACCTCAATTTTGTTTTTAATGTAGCCTCCAATTGTCAACACCCTTGGTTCTGTTTCGAATGTGTCTAGTCCTATGGCAGTGAACTCAGAGAGACCTGACCGGGTATTGCCCACTGTGTCAATGAGTGGCCTGGTGAGTTTGCAGAACCTGTTTTGTTATCTACGTGCTGTTTGATCTATTCAGTTGCTAAATGATCAAACAAATTGCAGGCATCCATGGATGTTAGCAGAACCCCTGATGTTAAGCCAAGATTAACTGACGAGTCTGAAAAGGTTAAAATCTGGAAGTTGGCAGACATTGTTGACTCAGGACATCTCCGAGCTCTGCGTATGCCAGATACAACAACTTTAAGCAAAGTACGTTCAGCAATATCTGCTTGTATATTTTAATATCAGTCTGTTGTCATTGAGTCATAAATGTTGACCATTCAATATCAACCTGAAACATATGAGCTTGTTTTTCTGTTTAAGGTTGGTAAAGGCACATTATCTGTTGATGTTTGCATGGAATTATTGCATAGATGCCATAATTTGTGTCAACATTTTGATATGATTATTCTTTTCTTTTCTGGTATTGAACAGGCTGTTCAGTAGTGTGTTTTGATTCTTTGCTCTGCAGGTTGTCCGTCTGCTCTATACAAATAGTGGGGTTTCACTTTTGGCTCTTGGCTCCAATGCTTCTCATAAGCTGTGGAAATGGCTACGCAGTGATAGGAATCCTGGTGGCAAGGTTAGAGTGTGGAATTATTCTTATTGGGATTTCATCTGCTATTGTTTGCTTGTTTCCTAATTTTTATTGTTATTTTTTTGGGTAGTCCACTGCATCTGTTGCACCTCAAATGTGGCAACCAGCAAATGGGATTCTAATGACAAATGACACTACTGATGGCAACCCAGAAGAAGCAACTGCTTGCATTGCTCTGTCCAAAAATGACTCCTATGTGATGTCTGCATCTGGTGGCAAGGTCTCATTGTTCAACATGATGACATTCAAGGTAAATGTTTTCTTCTGTGTCTAGCACAATTAGTTGCAACTCCACAGAGCATAGGTCTGACACCACTTTCATAAATTTTGGTATTCTGTAGTTGCATTATGTCCTTCGACTTCACATTTTTAAAACCTGTGGGTTTTCTGATAGGTCATGACTACTTTCATGGCTCCTCCACCTGCTGCAACTTTCCTCGCGTTCCACCCACAAGACAATAATATCATTGCTATTGGAATGGAGGACTCGACCATTCAAATCTACAATGTTCGTGTTGATGAGGTGAGTGATATTATCTGATGGTTCTCATTGCAAGTGAGCACACTTGTTAAATAATGTGTTCTCATTTCAGATCATGTATCTTCCCTTGCCTCTTATCTGATGTATCAGATCTTGTGAGACTTTGTAAATGCTGTTTTAGACATGTATTTTGTGACATTATAAACTACATGTGCAATTGTAATGTTCAGTGATCTTCAATTAACTGAAGATCAACATTTAAATATCTGGGAACTTGTTTAAATGATAATTGATTCTTCCCATGACAATTCTTTCACTTAATGTACGAAACCATCCTTCTGTTTACATTTAATATTGACAGCCAATACTAATCTATCTTAACCATATTGCGTAGGTTAAAAGCAAGCTCAAGGGACATTCTAAAAAGATCACTGGACTAGCATTTTCACAATCAATGAATATGCTTGTATCTTCAGGTGCTGATGCTCAGGTATGAATGTTAATACATATTAAACTGCGTACACTGACTTTAATGTAAGCTTGTGTGTGCGTGCAAGTATCATCCTCCATGGCTTTTGTTATAGTCCCATGTCTGGCCATCCTTTAGTCTGTTTTGCGGAAAATATGATTGTGATTTCAGTGACAACTGGACTACCTATTTGTTTCTGAATCCATGATCACTGGGATAAAATTTTGCAGCTTTGTGTTTGGAGCATTGATGGTTGGGAAAAGAAGAAATCGAGATATATCCAAACTCCAGCAAATCGATCTGGCGCTTTAGTTGGTGATACAAGGGTGCAGTTTCATAACGACCAAACACATATTTTGGTAGTTCATGAGAGCCAATTGGCGATCTACGATACGAAGCTAGAGTGCTTGCGCTCGGTTAGTATATGCACATAATTTGCCATGTTCACAGTCTTGAGTAACATTACATCATGCTAGTGTAATGAATATTTGATATGCTCCTTTCATCCATAACACTGTATTATGATCATTCCATTAATTACTTGATAATGCAGTGGTCCCCAAGAGATGCACTCCCTGCTCCAGTTTCCAGTGCAATATACTCATGTGATGGTCTCCTTATCTATGCCGGATTCTGTGATGGTGCTATTGGAGTCTTTGAAGCGGAGTCTCTTAGGTTGCGATGCAGGATAGCACCTTCTGCATACATACCACCATCAATGTCTAGGTATGTAGTCTCCTTCCTACACTTTCTGTTTCTGTTGGGTATGATAATCTCAGTCCTTCTGACCAACATCTTATTATTGTTGCCCCTTATTTTTATCCTTTTTCCAACAGTGGTGGAAGTGTCTACCCCACGGTTATCGCTGCACATCCCTTGGAGCCTAACCAGATTGCAGTCGGCATGAGCGATGGTGCAGTTCATGTGGTGGAGCCGTTGGACTCTGACCCAAAGTGGGGAGCGGCGCCTCCTCAGGACAATGGAGCCCACCCAGCAATATCAGCAGCACCGGCCGCAGCTAACAAACCAGAAGTCTGATTAGCCAACAAGGTGACTTGGCCTGCAGCAGTGCCAAAATTCGTTAGCCCAAAGAATGGTAGGACCGTAGGAGATAGGGAGAAAGAAGAAACAGTTAGATTTATGAGACGAGGTGATATGTATCAAGTCCACAGCATCTCCTTTGCCTGTGGCAGCGGCACAGGTGGTGATTGATGATGACATGTCTAAATTAGTTTTTGGTTCTTTTGCCCCCAAAAAATCTTGACCTCACCTGGCGCCGCAGTGTCTTCGGGAGATGGCTGGCATCTCCCACTTTTGTAAAGCTTTTCCAGCTCTGAGCTAGTGGTACCTTAGAGGATGTTCCCTTTGTTTCTTGCAGGCTGATATTTCTAGTGTAAAATATGGTTGGCATGTTGGGTGGTGGTATTTGTTTGGCCTAGTATGATAGATTCAATCAATTCTTTGGCTTATTCTCTACATGTTTACTGTTTAGCTCTTGAAATCATTTGATTTGGCGGGCTAATCTGTTCCTTGCTCAAGGTTTCCTAAGATTGGTGTCTTTGGAGCTTGGATGAATTCTACTCCAACATTTGGTGCGGTTCTTGGGTTGGATATTTTGTGGGCATGTATCTGTGTTAGCTTGAGAAAATCCAACGATGATGTGAGCTGTGAATTGTGATGCTTTGCAAGAAATTTCTTTGCATTTGATTGTGTATCGTATCAGAGTTAAGGAATATGCCGGAGCTCAACATCCATTTCGGGTTTCGGCTTGACGGCTTGTATTCATCGTTGAGATTGAAATGCGGCCAGAGTGCCTTGCTACCTTGCTCTTTGGTGCTGCAGGCAATTTTTTCTCGGACGTTTTTTCGATAATGTTACGAGTTTGAACCGCTTGAATATTTGAATTCATTCAAAATTTAAGAGTATTACATGTGGCCCTGTTCGGAACTGCTCGATTAAGCTGCCACTTTTTATGTCTTATATTAAACCTATTTCTAATTCTGTTGTTTATTTTTTTCTAAAATAAGCAACTTTTCCGACCACTTCATTATCTCAATCAATCACAATAATCTCTTATTTAGTTTTCTTTCATCTATTTCCTTTTCACAACTAATTATAACAATCTCTTATTTAATTTCACCGTGAGTGAGACGGATTATCCTGTGTTACCTATTTTAAAATTTATGAGTTGTGGTTTCTTTTTAAAAAATCTATATAAAAATTATCAAAAAATTATTTAAAACTGCCTTTAACTTTTTTTATTTATCATTAAATTCGTTCAGTTTCAACCCTCGTGTCTTTCAAACGGCGCCTTCAGCGCAAAATTGAATGTGCCGAGGCTGTCATTCATGCCCACCCCGGCCGCCGCCGGCGACGTCAACTCGACATCGACGCTGGCCATCCGCGCCGCCGCTGACCAAGGCCGCCCCCGCCGCGCCGTCGGGCTGTACATCTCGTCCCTCCGCTCGGCAGCGGCCCACCGCCCCAGCCCCTTCGCGCTCGCCGCCGTCCTCAAGTCCGTTTCCCGCCTTCCCGCCGCGCCCACTCTCCTCTCCGCGGCAGCCGCCTCGCTCCACGCACACCTCCTCCGCCTCGGCCTCCTCGGCCACCCCTACCCGCGGGCGGCGCTCGCCCACCTTTACTTGCGCCTCCCCGACCCCTCCCATGCGCGCAGCCTGCTCGACGAAACGCCGCCCCAGCCCGCGCGGGCGCAGGAGCGCTCCCTCCTCGTCTCTCGCAACTCGCTCCTCGCATCATTCCTCCGCTCCGGGGACCTCGCCGCGGCGGGCGCGCTGTTCGACCGGATGCCTGTGCGTGACGTCGTGTCCTGGAACTCCATGGTCGCCGGACTCGCCAAGGCCGGACACCTCGACGCGGCCATCGAGCTCTTCGACCGGATGCCCGAGAGGAACGCCGCCTCCTGGAACGCCGTCATGTGCGGCTACATCGCCCAGGGCAACCTGACCGGGGCGAGGGAGCTGTTCGAGCAGATGCCTATGAGGAGCAACGTCTCGTGGATCACAATGATCTCCGGCTATGCCAGGTCCGGCGATGTCCACGCTGCTGCCGAACTTTTCGAGCAGACGGAGAACAAGAAAGATCTTTACGCGTGGAACGCCATGATCACGTGCTATGCTCAGAATGGTTGTGCAAGGGAGGCTGTTGCTGCTTTCAATCGGATGCTCAAGCCTCATGTTTGGGTAATTCCCAACGAGAAGACCTTCTCGTCAGTCATCTCAGCTTGCTCACAGCTTGGAGACTTGAGGTTTGGCTTGTGGGCTGAGATTTTCATGGAGTCTGTGGGGGTTGAACTGGATGATCACTTGCGCACCGCTCTGGTGGATTTGCACACCAAGAGTGGGCGAATCGACAGGGCTTTTGATCTGTTCAGAGGCTTGAGGATGAGAGATTTGGTGTCTTACAGTGCAATGATCGTGGGCTGTGGGACGAATGGCAAGTTCAACGAAGCTGTTGGTTTGTTCAAGGAGATGTGTGATGCGAAGATTTATCCGAATGCAGTGACCTTTGTGGGGTTGTTGTATGCTTACAGTAATGAGGGGCTAATGGAAGAAGCTCGTGCTTGCTTTGCTTCCATGTCAGAAAATTATAGGATTAGTCCTTCAGTTGAACACTACACCATCATGGTAAATCTTCTTGGGCGTAGCGGAAAGTTGGATGAAGCATTTCAGCTGATCATGCAGATGCCGATGCAGCCTCATGCTAGTGTCTGGGGTGCTTTGCTTCTTGCTTGCAGGTTGCACAACAATGTTGAGCTTGGGGAAATTGTTGCTTCCAAGTGCTTTGAACTGGAGCCAGGAGAGAGCGGATATTATGTTCTGTTGGGTAACATATATGCACAAGCGAACAAATGGGACAAAGTTAAGAGTCTTAGAAAGATAATGGAAGAAAGAGGCCTAAGCAAGATTCCTGGGAGTAGTTGGGTGCAGGCTGCATGAGTCCATTCTCTTTATTTCGCTCATTAGATCAATTGGTTCAGTTCATGAATCAACATACAAATCTTCAAATTTTGGCTACTAAAATTTGACAAGGTGGGTAGCTTCAACTTCTCTATAGTTTTCCATCTCCATCTTTATTGGCTTCTCATTTTATTTGCATGGTACTGGATTCAGTTGATTCTGCTGTGCCTTTCTTTAGCTGATCGACTGATTTTTCCTTGATTACTTGGAAAATTTGGGCATTCATCAGGATATCTGAAATTGGCCTGCTTCCTACTTACATCTTTCTCATTATGCTTAGTTGTGGACTAGCTATGTAGTGCTTGCACCTTCCATTATCAATGCTATTACGCTAATTTACCCTGTGCATAGATATGTAATCTTTAAAAGTTGCTTCCTGGCATGTAGAAAAACAGCTATTGTTAAGTTAGTAATTCCTGACTTTTAAAAATCTACTCTAATAACACTGATGGTGTGTGCCTATTGTAATTAGGATGGAAACTCTTCATTTCAAATCCACACTAAATGTAATCACATGTATTATGATGGCTTTTCTCCTTTTCATAAGAACTCTGTTACAGAACATGTGTTCCTGAAATATGATAGTGAAATAAGTTGTACAATGAAATTTACATGTGATGAATTAGGTTTTCGCCATTATAACGCCTCTATGTTTTGCATGAATCAGTTCAAGAAGATCTCCTGCAAAGCTGGCAAGTTTTAACCGTGATATTGGTCTCTGCATTCAGCTCGGCCTGTTGGCCAAAAGAGGTGTTTACCAGCAAAACTATCATCCAGGCCCAACTGTCCCTGTTGACTCCAACCTCAATCCAATTATATCAGGTTAGAGGTAAGAACAAGGGGTCATCAGGAAGACGGACAGATTACTGCACTGGCATATTTTTTCAATTAACGAATGCCCTTCTAACCAAGTGCTGACTCACAGGTATGAACTTTATGATGAAAAAAAATACAATGGATGCTGAATCCTGAATTGGCAAAGAGTTAGAAAGCTCTACTTTTGTCATAGCTTACATCTCCTTATCTCCTGTTTATTCCCATGGCAGGCATCAATATTCCAAAAGTCTTGTTTGTGGTGAATTGACCAAACAACAATGTCATGCATTTGGTT
>KE372138.1:222301-253217 GCA_000418225.1 Zizania latifolia | reverse complement strand
GCGTGGTGTGTTTCCATCCCTGTACGTGTGGACTTCGTGGAGGTGCTGCTATTCAAGCACTTCATCGACCTGGTCGCCAATGAACGGGCGAAGCAAGAAGGAAACGAGCGAGGACGCGCTTCTCCAAATCTTCTTCCGCTGCACTAGCGCGTCTCGCGTTAGAAGGTAACGTTCCATGATCCCTCACGCGCATGGGTTCCTGAGCCAACTGGGTTAAAAATTAAAATTTGCTAGCTAGCGTAGCCTCCCCATGTCCCAACAGCGATCTCTTTCCCCGTGCTCCATTCTTCACGCCAGTAGCGGGAACGTGACCAGCGTCGTCTGTTGTCTCCATTTCCGCAGCCCTCGCCGCCGGAACCGAGCCTTCGCCAGAGACCTGCGCCGACGCCACCGCGCCCTGATCTGACCAAAGGTAATAAATCCACCCAATTCCCTTTGGCAGTAGCATCCTCGTACCCTACCATGTGTGTTCCATGTGTTAGCCATGGCGGAACGCCACCGGAGCTCGCCGGTGTCGTTCGGCCATGTCACCCTTTGCGCTTCACTATGGGTAGTTTTGTACGAGTCATTGTAGGCCGATCAGGAGCCATGGTTAGCTTCCTAGCATCCCTAATCCCGTGAAAAGGACCTCCGTTGATCCCCGGAGTACCCCCGTCGTCCCTTGCGCCGTTCCTCTGCAGATTTATCCTCTTTTTATTTCTGGACGAACCGTAGCCCTATTTGGAAATCCCCTTCATCTCTACGCATAGAAACTACGATTAAAATTTGATGCCAATCGGAGTTAAGACAGAGAAGTTATGCCCCGGAGAAGTGTCGGCCATCCGCGTCGTCTTCAACCTCCCAATCGGCCTAGATCGACCGGTGGCGCGGTCCTGTCGGCATATGAAGTGCCGATCTAGGCTAGCCCCCTAGATCGGCAAATGGTCTGCCGATCTAGGGCCACCCGACCTAGATCGGCACTTCATGTGCCGACAGCAGCTCTATAAAAAAGGGGCCAAAGCCCCCCTCCCAGCCACCCCTTGCAACTCCTCCTAGCCCGCAGGTAGTCACTTCTCCTTCTAAGTATGTCTTTTCTCTCTCTCTTTTTTTCTTTAGGATATAGTTTAGTAGTAGATTAGGGGTACTGTAGGAGTAGATTAGGGGTAATTTAGGAGTAGATTAGGGGTAATTTATGAGTAGATTAGCGATAGATTTAACATAATTTAGAGGTTAATTAAACATAATTTGAAGGTAATTTAAACATACTTTACCAATTTCGGAATAGTTTAGAAGTAACTTAGGGGTACTGTAATCACACTTTAGCAATAATGTAGGGCTTTTTAAACACACTTAAGCGATAATTATGTGAATATTAAATAAATATGTGTTTTTTTATTAGTTGTTCTGGGTACCATGAGGTCATGCAGAACATGTGGGTGTAAATGTAACATTTTAAATTTATGTCGACATATCAATTGCATATTTTCTTACCGTAGATGGTGAAAAAGGACAAATCTGAATACGGTTACGATCCTCGTCACCATCCGCCAGAAGGTGTTGAACCCCCTATGTATTTTTGTGGAGATAAATGTAAGTTCATGAGAAGTATGGATGACCTCACATACGAGATGAGGTATTGGAAGTGTGGCAACTACTCTTACACTCCTGAAAAGCCAAAGCCAAAGCTAAGACCAAAGCGTGGACCACGTGCTAATAAACCGGTATGAATAATTATGCTATTTCTTCAGTTATATCTTGTTCTTAAATAAATCACTTATAATATCTATATTAACGTTTCTGCGTGTAGGTAACTCCTCCACCGTCGCCACCTCCGCTCTATGACTTTGTCGAATGGATTGATAAGGAGGTGCATCCTGATGACTGGACAGAGCTTATGAGACACAAGGAGTTCCACAGGGAGCTTTTTGAGATACGATACCAGTGGGCCTATGAGCGTGAGGAAAAAGAGAAGAGGAGGGAGGAGGTGGAACGCAAGGCAAAAGAGGAGCGTGAGGCTGAAAGAGAGAGGAAGAGTGAGAGGGCTCATCGTGCTAAGGAAGCAGGACCAGACGCCAAAAGGAAGGAAAGTACCCTCGCTGCACTCAGTAGTCAGTTTTGATAAGTCTCAGCTATTTTTATTTCCCTAAAGGCACGTAATCACGTTTGCATGTGCCATTATAATGTACTGTGTTATGCCGCGAACTATTTTGTTAGAAGTTGTTGATGCTGGACTATTTTAATTACTGTGTCATGCCATTGCAATATCTATTTCGAAGGCAATCACACATCTGCAAACAAGCTCGTCAAATGTGGTATTGAAGTGTAAGCTCAAATTATGAGTAGATAGTGAATAGTTGGGATACTGTGAAGTGTATGTTCATAATATAAAGTGCATCTGGGCAGGCACCTGGGCCTGTATAGGACATGGGAAGTATTGCGCTCATCCAAATTATCGACAGACGCGATAGGGAGCTTATCCCTCGATCATGACATTGAATACCAGGCATCTACGTGTCCTCCAATATGTCACGTCCCGCAAGCACAAGGCGGAGAGCCCGTGAGGCGCGCGCCGGATGACCTCACCTGGCATGTAAGGTCTCCAACGAAAGTCATGTGCCCGAATATTGTTGAGCTGCATCGTGTAGTCTGGATAGGAGAGGTGGGTCTGAGAGTGGGACCAAGTTGGCTGCAAAAGAAGAAATATCCGTACAAAATTAATTTTGGTGAATGATTAAGTACAACAAATACTGACCCATCGTTGACACCAAAGTGTGCCCATAGTCGGTAGGTCGATGTCCTCGTCTGGCGGCCCCCCTAGGTATGGTGTCATGTCAACCTAGGGCCGACCAATCTGCACCCTCTTGTACGACCAGATTTGTATCAATGAGGAAAACCCAGTAATGGAAGAGCCAGCCGTCCGGCGTCGACATCCATCGCAACGAGCGCGGTATGTGGCACAAAGGACGGCAGATCCCCATGAGTACTGTGGAATGCCATCGTCGGGTGAATCGGCGATGGCTCGGGCAAACTACACCAAGTGCCTGTTGACGCTGTTGTGGTACGTGCTGGTGAACATCACCTAGCCGAAAAGCCAAAGGAGGTCAGCCTCCAGGTGTCGAATAAAGGTGTAATCGTCAGCATCAGGAGCTAGGTGCTCCGCCTATGAAAGATCAAGCGTTAGTATACAACCACTATAGATAAGTTAATGTTTAATTTCATTACCATGTTAAAACGATATACTTGGTACTGACGCAACCAACTCTGTGTCGGCCCATGTGTGTGCTTCAACTCCTCCACTGCAGCGCCACCAGGCTGGATGGGATGGGCTCCTGCGAAGCGCGCGAGCATGTCATCACGCCAGTCTGGCTGAACATCGTTCGGGACAACTGCTACTCCTGCTATTAGAAGTCCTAACAGGTAAGATACATCCTAAAGCGTAATCGTCACCTCCCCCAAAGGCAGGTAGAACGTGTGTGTCTCCGGCCGCCATCTGTCGACCCACACCGTGAGAAAAGCTCTATCGAATGGAAACCTGGTGGCTCCATCAACCAATCTAGCTAGAGTAAGCCAGCACCGTGTAACCTGCATGGAGGAAGATGTTAGTCACGTAACGAGATAAAAATAAAATATGAATGATCATTATGCTTGCTTAACTAACCTGCCAACCCATCGGGGATGGATGCTTCAGAGATACTGCGATGTCCGGACTCTGAGTGGGACGAGATCAGGCTGGTCCGGATCGGTGGACGTGAGTGCTCGTGCCCGGTGGTGGCCGTCAACCGTAGCGGAGAGAAGCTCGTAGGGGCAATCATCATTACCCATCATCTGCATATTGTAAAACAGACAAATATTGTTAGCGCCAAAGATACAACATGTGACAATTAACAAGCGAAGTAACTACCATACGTATATTTTGGAGACTATGTACATTGTGTGATGTGCGGTGATCTGTATGTCATGGGGGACCTCGACTGCTTGTGCCGGCTTCTGTGCAATTCTTGTACGTGTGTCCGGCCATGTTGCACAAAGAGCACTTTTTCTTTTTTTCTGCCTGCTTCGGATTCATCCATATCATTCTGAATACATCGTGTCTTTTGTTCTTTCCACCTTTGAGTTGACATGTTAGAAATCTGGCACCCAATGACGTGCACCATCTGGCGGAGATGTGAATAAGCTGACAACCCCATACTCTTGGAGTTCACCTCTTCAAGTCTCACGGACCTTCTCTTTTGTGAAGTATTCAGACAAGTACACCCCGTCATGCATATCAAATGTGGCGCACGCCGCCATGACATGACTGCATGGCTTGTAGTACAGAGATGGTTTGTTGCAGCTACACCGATAAGTGTCCGTAACGGTGCACTCATGAACAATAACATCCCGATTTATTCCTCGCCGACCTTTGTCTCTACACGTTACCTCGAAACGGAGTTCCCAGGAACTTGTTTTGATGGCACGATGTTAGGTTGCCTTCTTACTTTTCTCTATGAATTACTCCGTAATCTTTCTGCAATACAAATGACGTCATCCCTATGCACCACATAAGCAGCAGTATGCCGGTCCACGAAGTATCGGGTGGTTCCACGGATTATGCCCTCCATAATACCAACCAAAGGCAAGCATCGCATACTCCGCATAGCCCAATTGTACACCTCTATAAGATTGGTGGTCATGATACCATACCTTGCTCCATGAGTGTCATATAGTAGAGACCAATACTCCCTACTCTCGAATTTAATGCAATCTAAAAAGCATCAAACTTTCGTCATCTGCCGTTTGCGGATCGTCTGTTGGTCATCAGTGGGCAGAGAACAAAGTGGCTCCGGCTCTGGCTCCGGATCACTTCTAGATTGCTGTCTTGCGGCCTTCTCATGCTTGTATTTTGATGTCAGCTCACCAAGTTTCATCCACAAGGCCATGAACTTCCTCTCTTAGTTTTGGCTACACAGTCTCTTGAACAGATTAATCAATTCTTTATTCTTCCCGAAGTTACGGTAGAAATTCACACCTAGATGGTGCATACACCATCGAGATTGAATGTCCTTTCAAGGATATGTCTTCTCCAGATCATGCTTTATATGTTGGACTGCCTTTATAAGTCCAGCATATCGGTCATGCAATAAACAAACATTTGGCCTGCCCTAAAGAACCCTAACGTTCAAGTGCCGTAAGAACCACAACCACTTTCATAGTTCTCACTTTCCACGAAGCCAAAGGCAATTGGCACAACCTGGTTGTTGCCATCAACACCGATAGCAGTCAATATCTGACCTCTATACTTCCTAGTTAGAAATATACCATCCACATAAAGAATGGGACGATAGTACTGGAAAGCCCAGATGCAAGCACCGAGTACAAAGAAAACTCGATGTAGAATCGGCACACCCTCCGGGAATATCGTATCTTTCTCTTCAAAAGAGAAATATGTGCCAAGGTTGCGCATCTTCACCGTATCCAGACAGAAAGGCAGTTTATGATATGCGTTCTCGAATGTAACAAACCTCATTTCGAGCGCCTTCTGTTTAGCCCTCCATGCCTTAGAATAGTTGATTACGTACTGAAACCTTCCCTCTATGGCAAGTATTAAGGCCCAAGGCTCATAACTGAGATTCTCAACAATATCAGAATACATCACTCCTGCAATGTACTTGGCACTTAGATTCTTGTGCCTGGTTATAGGTATATCGACCCCGCATGTATGTTGCACCATAATTGAGCATACCTAATGAATTGTTCACTTCGGTTGATGTGCGTGAACTCTCCATGGGTAATCATCTCTCTCGCACACAACGTCATACATTGCGCGGTTCAACTTCTTCACTCAAAATGATCGTCGGAGTGACAATGCCCAAGCTTTCACGGTATCTTGAACTGCATCTTTGGTAGGATACACCATATCCTTCTGGACCTTGTTTTGTCCATACTCCCAACGAGTGTCACAACCCTCATTAATAGCAAGAGCATCATAATCTTGTGGTTGCCACTCGTTTGAAATTACATTGTCTTCTTCTTCATTGTCATTGTTGTCATCTCCTGCTTCCTCTTCTTCGTGTGAGTTGTCGTTGGCACCCCGCTCGACTGCTTCCTCGAAGTCTTGGTCCTCTCTCTCTAGCAAGTTAGGTATGGTCTCTATTTCCTTTCCTTCATCAGCTTGCCCTTCAGTAACCCTAGCAATCATAGACGGGAGAGCATCCCAGGAATGTGGCACTATATCCGTCTCGAGGATCACCTCCTGAACTTGGCAACTCTGGCCGACCTCGAATTATACTCCAGACTCAGCAACTTGGTTCGGTGCTGGGTCTAGATTACGAAAGGCACGAGGAATAAATTAGATAAGCAAAATCCGTTTCTAACCTTGCTCTAGCGCATTTCTGACATATCCTCTCCATATGGCGGTCGAGGTAACAGGAACCATCTCCTAAAAATACCCTTCGGCCACACGGCTGCATCGGGCATACACATACAACTCCCACCGCTCTCTATCCAATCGAAATATATGATAAAGCCATTACTTAACACTCTCGATGCTACGCTCAACCACCCGACTTAAACTATTTTTGGTATATTGAAAACTACTAAGGTCAGCACCATCATGACCAACAAGTACTTGGCCATCTCCATAGTAAATCCTAAATGATGTTCTATCTGACATACCTGTAAACATTAAGCAGCAAACAATATAAAACATAACTACGTGTCTAGCGCGACAGATCAAATCCACTTATTTAGCAATAGGCGAATTAACTAAATAGAACTGCATCTTATTACGTTTAAAGTATCGCTACATTAAACGACGGAAAACATCTAACATAGTATGGTATGTTCAGATACCTGGAACAGCAGTAGATGTAGTCACCGTCGGCTCTTACGTTAGCAAGCTAGCATACGCAAGAAAGCTACACAGAATAAGGTATGTTAAGTACATCTAAATTATCTCTAAACTATGTTTAAAGTGCCTCTAAATTATCTCTAAAGTACCCCTAAATTATCTCTAAATTTTATTCAAAGTACCTCTAAATTATCTGTAAAGTACCCCTTAATTATCTATAAATTATGTTCGAAGTACCTATAAATTATCTGTAAAGTACCCCTTAATTATCGCTAAATTATCTCTCGACTATATTTAAATTACTCTAAAAGCTTCATCAGAATACTCCTAAAGTACTATTAAACTACTCCTAAAATAGTACTAAAATAGTCCTAAATTACAACTAAAATACTACTAAACTACTTCTAAATTATCCCTAAAAGACTACTAAACTATTCCTAAATTACTATTAAACTACCCTAAACTAACTACCTAACTACTACTACCTAAAGAAGACAAAAGAGAGGACAAGAGGCATACCTAGGAGCTCCAAACCGAAGGGGAGGAAGTGAGGCACGGGTGGGAGGGGGGCTTCGGCCCCCCTTTTATACAGCTGAATTTCGGCCGATGAAGCGTCGATCTAGGCTAATCGACCTAAATTGGCACTTGGTGTATCGATCTAGGCGGATCGGCCTAGATCGGCGTTTCATCGACCAATATTTGGCAACACCAGCGTCGATCTAGCCGGATCGACCTAGATCGGCACTTGGTGTGCCGATCTAGGGCCGACCGGCCTAGATCGACACATTAAGGGCCGACAGAAATCTAGTTTTGCTATTTTTTAAAACCGTATACCAAAATTGAAATTTTATTTAAAAAATGTATTATTTAAAAAAAACCGCCAGCTTGGCCACGCCTCCCGCGCGCGTGCGCACGCGACTGTGCGCACTGCGCTGCTGTGTTCTGGCCTAGGCCGGTTCGGCCGGCCCACCAACGCACAGTGCCCTTTTTCTTTTATTTTGTAATTTATTTCGGGCCTGCCCAACTAGCAAATGAACAGTATATTTTCCCATTTAATAAAAACCAGTGCAGCCCGTGCGGATTAGCAGGCCGGCACGATTGCAGTGAACAATGCCTTTTTCTTTTTCAGGAATTAACCTAGGCCGGCCCATTTCGCTAAGAACAGTAACTTTTTCGATTTTCGATTTTTCTGGTTTAAAACCGATCGGCCCGTTTTGAACAGTGAACGCATAGTACTGTTTTTTATTTTCAGAAATTAATAAACCTTCAAAAATTCATATAAAATTTGTTCTAGTTCCGATTAGCTCCATTCAAATTTCTAAAAATTTATAAAATTCTAAACTTTAATTTAGCATAGAATAAAAATGTCTTCCCAAACTTTTTGTATGCTTTTATTTATGTAATGTTGTTTATACCGTAGTTACCGACGCGGAAGAATCCACACGAGTACGACCCCGAAGACCCTGAATACTGTCCAGATCAAGGCAAGTCTCCCTTTGATTATGCTTGCTCCCATGATTGTTAATTTAATTTTATATAAATACATGTATAGAATAGACGCACACATACATTTAAAGTTAATGACGATCGCCCTCGCGAGTACGTCAGTTAAACCTAAAATTGTTGCACTCAGCCTATCGTTGAAAATTGAGAACCCTATTAACCTTGTCACCATGATGATTACGATGACCCTATCCTAGTATCGTAATGTGGGTTGTCCGTAATCAAAGCTTGTCTTTACTCATACTATATTAAATGATTGCAAATGAATGAAGCGTGCGGGTTGAAAATGGGATTTGTAAGGTTGTTTTGAAAACCGGTACAGAGTGCCGAGTATATTGAAAATGAATATAAAAGAAGGGTGTTTTTGGTAAAACTTGCCATGAGACGTCGTCGCCTTTCGGGGCCCGACTTTAAGTAGCGCATAAGGACCGATTCCTTGGAAAAAACGTCATGCACACCAAAGTGCAACCTTACGGGCATTATGGGGTGTCCTTGGTTGAGTACCTAGTGGGCTTAGGATCGCTCGATTGCCAGTAGACGTGAAATGCCCGGGGTGGCTCCGTGAATTGTTTATGGGCTCAAGGAGCCGTATGGATTTGTGATGGTTTGGAGAAAGGTGGTAGGGAGAGGAAGTGAGGGGATTTGAGCACCCACGGGATTTCAGAGGAAAAGGGGGCCAAGGGCTAACGGATGTGGCAATGGGTTATCCTAGGTCGGCTTGGAAAATGCCTTATAGTGAACCTCCTATGCCGACGGGTATAGAAGTAAGTTTGCGACGTAAGGGAAAAGTGTACACCTTCTGCAGAAGTATAAACTGTTCGAACAGCCGTGCCCACGGTTATGGGCGCGTGCCATGATAGTTGCCCATGCGTAGTGTTTGGTTTTGGAAGCGTTACCAGAGTGCATCCTTGGGGTGTACAGCCAGTCTTTGTGGTCGGCAACGAGCTTGTGTAGCTCAGGAAGTTAAAAAGGCTTCATAGAGAGAGGGAAATGTTCAACCCTAGAATGAGAGATAAAATGTGTTTTGGTGAAATGGGAAAGACCTTCCCGATGGAGGGACAGGCCAGTACCGAAGTAAAGTTAAGAATGTAAAGTTGAAAGGATTATTGTGGAAAAAAATTTGAAGGATTATTATAGAAAATGTAGAGAGGTGAAGTTGATGAAATGGATGAGATTGTGTTTAAAAAAACAAATATTGCTACTTAGTAGTTGGTGGAGGTTGGGACCTCACCAACGGGTATAGGACACTTAGTACTTTAAAGTCATTTTATATAAATAAACCTTAGCCGCCCTTGTTGACCCACATCTATAAATATTTTCTGAGACTTGCTGAGTACATTTGTACTCGCCCCTCTTGCTAACCCCCATCCAGAAGATGAAGCCCAGCCAGGAGAAAACGAATGGTTCCTCGAAGACGAAGGAGATATCCAAGGAGAAGATGAAGATCACTAGACGTAGGGTCTCGAGCCTAGTTCCCAACTAGGAGATGAAGTTGCTTTCGCCAAGACTTAGTTATTTTACTTCCGCTGAAAGACTTTATGAAGTGTTGAATTGCCACGAGGGATACCTCCTATGGCTTTTGTAATGAACTTGAACTTGTAAGACTTATGTTGTCATAATGTGCTACCGTTGTATCGTGAAATATCTTCAATGATATTATTACAATTCAAATCGTGGCAACCCTTCTCGTATTAGCCAAGTCTATATGGGACGGGGTGTCACAGCCGATCAGCCCTAGATCGGTACACCAATTACCGACAGAAGGTTATTTTTACAAATTCTGAAATCCTCGTACCAAATTTGAATTTTTGAATAAAAAATGTGTTATTTAAAAAAAATCGACTTTTACATGGCCATAGTTCTTCCATAGCCATAGTTTCAGGGTGAGTGACATGCATCCCAACCTATCAGTTTCAGGTTCACAGCTTCCCTTTGGTTCTGACTTCTAAGTTCTGAGGCCACAGTCACACATCACTCATGCCTTAGCCACACCATCTCCATCCAAATGGCAGCCATCTTCTCCCTCCAGCTCCACACCACCACCTGCACTGCCATCCTCTCACCACCATGGCTGCCACACTCTCCTCTGTGTCGACTCCCTCCAAGCACTGCTCCATTGCCAAAGCTCAGCACTCTCCTCCCCCTTCCATCCTCTCACCGTCCACTGTGAGTGATCCATGCATCCGTTGATTGATTCTTGCTGTTTGTTTTTATTTTTTTGGTTTGTTGGTTTTCTTGTGATCATGTATGAAAGGATGGGGGGCAAACTTGGCTAGTTCCTTATGGCGCCAAAAGAGAAGTTTGCAAGAGGCAGTTAAGAAGTGGGAGGATAAAGACTTGTGTGGGCCCCTTTCTGTTAAGGAATGGGAGCATGCTTATGAAAATGAAGAAGCTTTATTGAATGTTTACCATCAGGAAGCTTGCTACTGGTAGAATAGAAGTGACCAACAGTGGATCATATATGGGGATGTCAATAGTGTATTTTTTCATAGGGCGGCTAATGGTAGGAAAAGGAGGGCCACTATCTTGTCTTTGGAAAATAATGGGGTGGAAATTATTGAGGGGGAGGGTCTATCTCAACATATTTATTCTTATTATAAAAATCTGTTTGGGTCTAAAAAATCTTCTGATATTCACTTGTGCCCCTCCATGTGGTGTGATAGAGGGAGATTGTCTAGGGAGGACAGCGCTCAATTAATAGCAACATTTACTGGGGAAGAGGTGGATAATGCCCTGAAATCAATGAAATCTAATACTGTTCCGGGCCCTGATGGTTTCTCTGTAAATTTTTATAAAGCTTTCTGGCCTCAGTTGAAACCCATCATTAAAGAGATGTTAGATAATCTTTTAAGAGGGGGGGTCTCAACCTAGCTAGGATTATCTATGGGATGATTGTGTTACTTCCCAAAGTTAAAGATGCTAACAATATAAAACAATTTCATCCTATTTGTCTACTCAATGTCTGCTACAAATTAATAACAAAGGTGCTGACCTGTAGACTTTCTAGAGTTGCTGGCTCCATTATTAATCCTAGACAATCTGCATTTATTCCGGGGAGAAACATTTTAGAAGAAATTGTAACTATCCATGAGGTAGTACATGAGCTTAGAAGCAAGAATCAGAAGGGGGTGATAATAAAACTTGATTTTGAGAAGGCTTATGATAAAGTCCGTCGGGGGTTCCTAATCGAAGTGCTTCAAAGAAAAGGCTTGGAAGCTAATTGGATTAACTAGGTTAGAAAGATAATTAAAGGTGGTAGAGTTGCTATTAACATTAATGATGAAGTGGGGGTTTTTTCCAGAACATATAAGGGTGTTAGGCAAGGTGACCCTTTGTCACCCCTCCTGTTTAACTTGGTGGGTGATGCTCTATCTAAGATGATGATGAGGGCGAGTGAACATGGTCATTTGTCTGGTTTGGTGCCCCATTTGGTGGAGAGAGGTCTCACACATCTTCAGTATGCGGATGACACTTTAATAATGATGGAAATTAATGATCAAAATCTGATGGTTATGAAATTTCTACTGTATTGCTATGAAGAGATGTCTAGGATGAAAATTAATTATCAAAAGAGTAAAGTTTTTGGAATTGGCACACCTCAGGAAGAAGTTCAAAAAATTGCAGATGTTTTCAATTGCAACTTGGGGGAGTGGCCTATTAAGTACTTAGGTCTGCCTATAAGTTTATCCAAAGCAAAGCAATTAGATTTTGTGGGTATTGTGGCCAAGATAGAGAAAAAACTTGCTGCTTGGAAATCTGGCCATCTTTCATATAGGGGGAAGATGATTTTGATTGATGCTTGCCTCAGTAGTATTCCTATGTATACCATGGGGGTGTTTCTACTACCTAAAAAGATTCATCATTCAATAGATAGCATTAGATGTAATTTCTTTTGGGAAGAGCTTGAAGATAAGAAAAAATATCACATGATTAATTGACAGTCTCTATGTGCTCCAAAAGACATGGGGGGCATGGGTTTTATGGACACTAGAGCTTTCAACCAAGCTTTGCTTTGTAAATGGGTGTTCAATTTGGAGAATGGTCATGATGAGTGCTGCTATGAAATTTTGAGGAAAAAATATAAGGTGGATAGAGGGTTCCTCCAATCTACTTTTGCTGGGGGATCTTATTTTTGGAAAGGACTGCATAAGGTGAGGTATTGGGTGAGAAGGGGGTGTGGTTTTAAGATTGGTGTAGGAACCAGAGTGTCTTTTTGGCATGACGTTTGGTATAAAGAGGTTCCATTTAAAATTAAATTTCACAAGCTGTTTGAGATGTGTCAGGATCTTGAGGCAACTGTTGCAGAGACTCTAGTGCATTTATCAATTGGTGAGATGTTTAGACGATCACTTAGAGTATATGAAGTGGAGGAATGGCAAACTTTATTCGCTATTTTGAATAATGAGGTTGTTACACGTAGCTTGGACTATATGATCTGGTTAATTGATAAAAAAGGTTTTTCGTCTAAATCTATCTACAAACTGATTACTGAGAGGGGGGTCAATGATGTTAAGAGCATGCAGATTTGGAAAAACAGCATGCCTCTCAAAGTCAAGATCTTCACCTAATTGATGATTAAAGGGAGGATACAAGTTGGGGAGCAGTTAAAAAGGATGAAGTGGAAGGGTAACCTAGAATGCAAACTTTGTGGGCAGATTGAATCTGTAGACCATTTGATTTTCCGCTGTCCCCTGTCTCAATATCTTTGGGCGTTTATACAAGACGCATTAAGCTGGGAGTTTACTCCTTTACATAGAAAGGGTTTTCTGGATATGGTTTGGAGCTTCAAGGATATGAAAAAAATTAAAAGTGCGTATCAAATTCTAGGTGTAGGGGCGTGGGCAATTTGGTTGTTGAGAAATGATTTTGTTTTCCACAACAAACTGTATTCTAACGTTTTTTATGTCATTCACAAACTAATTATCCTCCTCACTCAGTGGCTTCAACTCGTTCCAGCTCATCTAAAGGAAGAATCCTCAAGGTGCCTCGGATTGCTCCATGCCAGACTGCATCAGCTGATCGGGCTGGCAGACGTTCCAAACTCAATCCAGCAGTCCTGAAGCTCCTTGAGGCGAGAGGTGTCTGACAAGTAAAAGTTGAAATCTTCATCTGGTGCATGCGTGATATCACTTTTGTGGAAGTCGTTGTCTTTTGATCACTTTTGTGGAAGCCGTTGTCTTTTGTTGGCGTCCGGTGGTGGTTAGTTCTTAATTTCAATAAGGCTGGTTTCATCCGCTGGTTGGTCTAAGTGTTTTTCAAACTGTGCTTGGATGGCGTTGGTTGGCTCAGCTTGGAGGCGTGAAAACAAGGCTTTTGTGTTGGTTATAGTCTAATGTTCAGTGTAAATCGGTATCCCGACAAAACTATGTTACTGTTATCTGCTTTCAAGGTAAAAGCAGGCTCCTCCGTGAGTCTTTCTTAAAAAAAAATGTGTGATGGCCATTGTTGCTGATGCTGCTGTGCTGCAGAAGACGCCCTTCCATGGGCTGTCGTTGGTGGACAGGCGGTGGGTAGCATCTACCGCCGGCGGCCGGCGGCGGAGGGTGCTGCAGGTGAACGCGAGGACCGCCGGCGCGGCGAAGAACATCGAGGCTGAGGTCGACAAGCCGCTCGGACTCACCCTGGGCCAGAAGACCGGCGGTGGCGTCGTCATCACCGTCAGTATACAGCAGCAACACTCTCCTCTTTTCTTGCTTCTGCTTTTGCCTCCTGTTCTTTTTTCTATGCATGATCCACTAGTGGCAAATTTCAGTACTGAATTGCTGTCTCAAGAACACAGATTACACACTATGTTTCCTGAAGAAAAAACACTTTTTTATCAACCTTGTAGGAATGGATCATGCAGAATGGGTTAATTAACTGCTTGAAGAGTTAGGACTTAAGAATGTCTGTTCCATATTCAGAAAACTAGTTCCTTGCCTCTAGTATTTAAGCTTGCCTTAGAACTGGAATTGCAGAATGGCTGTAATTAGTAACTCGTGATTGTTGATTTGGCACTGGGTTAGGCTGTGGACTCTAGGGGTAACGCATCAAGAGCAGGGCTGAAAGCCGGTGACCAGGTGCTCTACACAAGTAGCTTCTTTGGGGATGAATTATGGCCTGCAGACAAGCTGGGGTACACCAAGACGGCCATCCAGGCAAAGCCAGACTCTGTCTACTTTGTGGTGAGCAGGTAAGCAGTTGCATATAGAATTCAGATGGCAATACTAGTAGGTAATATGTACTGTTCTCCTGGAAAATACTGTGGATCCTTCATGTAATCACGTTTCTTACATTTCATCTCCTGCTGTCATTTCGTGCAATCCCAGGGGTGCAGAAGTTGATGTGAAGCACCTACCGAAAAGGCCAGCACCGCCTAGATTTGGCAGGAAGTTGACTGAATCACAGAAGGTAAGCTCAAGATAGTTCTGTCTGTTTCACAGTGCTTCTGTTGCTTATAGTTTTTGAAAGGATCTGTTGCTTATAGTCATTTGTTCTTTCTAACTTAAGCCTCAACCCCCATGTTGTCAATTGTCACAGGCTAGGGCAACACACATTTGCCTTGATTGTGGATACATCTACTTCCTTCCCAAGCCTTTCGAAGAACAGGTAAGACAGGGAATGTTTCACTTCAATTCTTTCACAAAGAATCAGCCTCTTAGCATTGACAGCCATCAAAGTCAGGTGTATCCAACAGTTTGTTTATGGCTTTTTATCCATTTCAGCCTGATGAATATGGCTGCCCACAGTGCAATGCGCCAAAGAAGCGGTTTGCGAAATATGATGCAGAAACCGGGAAGGTGATCGGTGGTGCGCTGCTACCTTTTACGGTGATCATCAGTTTGGTAATTGGCATTGCTGGAGTTGGCGCTTTGCTTGTATATGGCCTTCAATAGGCTGTTGATATCTTCAGTCTTCACAGGTTTTTGACTGTGTATCAAGAAGATCAGCAAATTGCTGATGCACTCTAAGATAATCTGAGTGATATATATTGAACGGGGAAAGGCAATACATCAAGTTGGAGACTAATAACTAAATGACTAATCAGGCTCTTATCTTTGCATCACTATTCAATTGTCACCAAAAGACAGTCCACTTTTCATGTTTGCTCTCCACAGAGCAGTGACTTTGGTTGTAGTGAAAGATATACTTCATCTTATCATCATGGCTCATAAACAAGTATGACTAGAAACATACAAAAGGAAAAGGCCCCCCTTTGATGGCTTGTGGCTAATGAAGTGATGTGCTAAAATTCACTGAACTTTCTAATCTGAAACTCTGAAATGAACTGCATTATTTTACGCGTGATTGATTACATAAGCGTTTTCACCACCTTAGATAATCATTACAATAAAAGCAGTTGTACTGGAGTCCAGAACCACTGCCACTGTGGCTTGATCATTTCCTGACTTTCTATGGTTGAAGCAGCCCATGGTAAACTTCATGATATCACCCATCATTTTCTGTTGGTAAACTAGCTTCCAAGTCTAAATGGAGGCAATAGAAGAATGTTGCTCAAGTTAGCCCCAGCCTGACAAAAGATAGTATGTCACATGCATGATAATGACATGATCTATCCAATTTCTATGTCATTTTTCTCTAGGATTAGTTCATCTACCAGGTTGAAGTAGGTCCCTGCCTGAACTAAACTCCAGGACAATAGACATCATCACACAAGTAGGCAGTTAAAATTAGTTGGAACCAGAAGAACATTAATCCATATTTCAGAAACTAATTATTATCAAATCTGGACTTACCATTGCTAATTACTAAATACTACTTACTGAATAGTACTTAGTAGTGTTTCCCAGCAGCAAAAATCTTGTGCTTATATCAGTGCAAGAACAGAAGTAGCATAAGGAGCAATAAGCTCAAAGAAGAGGTAAGTGGCCATGAGCTACTGGGGAAGTCCGGTTACCACGCCGGCGTGGGGGCCGGCCCGCCGCAGCGGGCCGTCTCCGGTGGTGCCGCTCCTCATCGTGGTGGCCCTGGGTTGGGTCATCGTCAACGAGACACTGATGGAGTGGTACGAGAAGGCGACGGAGTGGCAGGAGACCGTGGCCGAGAATGCCGTCACCCTGGTCCTCGCCGGCGGGTTCCTGCTGCTCGCCGCCGTCTTCCTCAGACGCCAGAGCGAGGTGGTGATCGTGCCGGTGGCGCTGGCGCTGGCCATGCTGCTGATCAAGAACATCATGCTGGCCTTGATCCTGCTGCTGCTGGTGGCGTACTTCGCCGGCATATACTACTATCCGCCGGACCGCGGGTACGGGGCCGCCGCCGGTGAGTGGGGCGGCGGTAGCTCTGGACTGGGCTTCTACATGCTGCTGCTGCTGTGCCTGGTGCTGTGCGCCATGTTCGCCGACGACGGTGTCAACTGGTGGATACCTGGAGTGCTGCTGACTGCATCCTTGCTGTGTCTCAACCTCTTCTCAGGTGGGCAAGTCTTGGGCTGTGGACACTTCTGAAAAAAGTTTCATCTTTTTCCAGGACAGTACATGGTTCTTGCTTCTTGAGATGATGCATGTCATTGCCAGATTCTTGAGAAGATGCTTGTGTAGAAAGAACACAACTAAACATGTATATGTCATATATCCAGACATGAGCAGTGCAGTGGTATTAACCTATAACTATGATAAATTAAGCTTCTTTTGTAATTTGTATAGTCTTGAACCTTCTGATCAAAAGATTGGCTCTTCAGATTGGGTTGTATTTTGAAATAGGATCCGGGGTATGCTGATTATCACTGGAAATTGGGGCACGCAACTAGCTTGCCAATCATCACAATTCCTTACACATGCATAGAGAATAAGGATTTCAAGATAATTATAATTCATAGGACTAAGAGAGTCTTCATAGATAGATGGATAAATAAATTATGCGACGGTACATGGTTCATATCCCCAGAGGACAGAATGATCTAGTTCTAAGCAATCAGATAGCATTGAGTTCAGCTGACAGTAGCCATGTAGCATAGAGTTCATCTTTTAAGAGGCGCCTGCAGCAGCAGCCTCCTCCTGGAGCTGCTTCACCTTGGTGATGTAGTCACTCATTCCTTCCACCTTTGATTTGCCTGTGAAGATTGCACAAAAATTTAGTTGTCTGCAAGATGCAACCATACAGTAGCACTAGAATGGACAGTATATGAGGAACAGAGAGAAGCATATGGACCTTCAACAGCCTTCCATGCATCCCATTTCGCCCTGTCCCTCTGGTTGAATATGTCAGGACGAGCTTCAGAAGATACGGCAAAGAGGAAATCAAATTCAGATCAGCAATTGGCTAGTTCTTAGTTCTTACTACTACTAAAAACTTGTAGTAAATTGCCTCTGAATGTGACCAGTCATAATAACTCAAGAGAATTGCCTTCACATCCAGAAACAAAACAAAAGTAGCTGCTGAATATTAACAAATATACATACTAGTATTCACATCTCCAACAGTAGCTTGCTTGTAGAGTCCATAGAGGATAAGCTTGTTCTCATTGCTAGTGTTCTCAGGCAAGGTCTTCGCCTTCTCAGCATACTATTCAAAGTCCTTCTGCAATGGATATCAAATACAAATTACAGTTCCAACCTTCGGCCAATTCTACATCGCAAAGAAACTACAGATTACAGCTTACAAAACAATTGCAAACATTTTAACCAAGAAAACCGCTCCTCATAATTTTTTTGAGAGCCACTGAATGAATCAGACACAGATATAAACAATACTGACAGGGAAGAGTCGATCTATTTTCAAGGCACCTTCAGACGCAATAGATTTCCTGTGGTAGCATCAAGAGAGCTGAAGCATCGACAATTCGACACAAAGATTACACTTACTCTACTACGGATCCCAGACGGTAAGGGAAACAACATCAAGAACAGCACTGAAGCACTGAAATCAAAACCTCGAAGCACTGAAGCCCCAAACTAAATTATTCTAGGCAAAAAGGCATTCCAATTTAAAGCCCATCAAATCTATCAAATCTATCAAATAAATGAAGCATGAGTCGCGGATAGATGAGGAGATGAGGGCTAAAGTTTTCATCTTTAGCAGGATCAAGCATAGAACAATAATGCTGACGGGATCAGGGAATGATCTGTATACCTTCAGAGCCATGGCTTGACGTGCCGACGAGCCATCGAGAGCAAATACAATCTGCACTGGAGGAAGGAGACCGAGGTGCATGTTTTGATCCATCAGTCTCCTGTTCCTGCTGCCCTCCCCAGCCATTCCCGAATAACCGGACCAGCTGCTCCCAACCGGCCGATCAAACAAGCACCAAGAACCCTCCTACACCTCCAAATCCTCAATGAACAGATTTGAGGATTTTTTAGTGGAATTGCGGATGAAGAAGATGGAAAAACAGGGGAGAAGTAAACCACAGGGTTTTGCTTGCTGTGTGTAACGTTGTTTGTTGATGCCAATGGGTTGAACCCCATTATATAGTAGCTTTGCATTTATGATTTTCTTATTTCAGAAGATATAGATTAGATATTAAATACATTCAAAATCTAAATCTATATCTATATCTATATCTAATATTAAATACATTGTAAATCTATATCTGTATTTGCATCTAAATCTATATTTGTGTCTAAATTTATATCTAATATAAATGTCAGAGTTATCTGTATATTCAAATCAAACAACACCACCTTTGGTTTTATTTTGGATTTTCAGATTCCTTTAATAAATGTTCCAAACGTAAATGTTTGTAAAATTTTGGTGCTTTGGGAGCAGCGGCAACGGCATAAGCCTGCTGTTGCTCCCAAAGCACAGATTTTTTTTGCAAACATTTACGTTTGGCAATATTTATTAAAGAAATATGAAAATCCAAAATAAAACCAAAGGTAGTGATGCTTGATTTGAATGTATAGATAAATCTGACATTTAAATTTAGACACAAATACAAATTTAGATACAAATAAAGATTTAGATTTAGAATGTATTTAATATTAGATATAAATAAAAATACAGATATAGATTTAGATTTAGACGTAAATTTAGAATTAGAATGCATTTAATATCAAATCTATAAAGGTGTTGTTTCGTAATATTTATTAAAGAAATATGTATATATAGATACAAATACAAATATAGATTTAATAATAGATTTTGATCAAACAACAATGTCATTGATTTATCTTTGATTTCACATATTTTTTTACGTATTTTTTTTAAATTTAATTCTGTTGTTGCCTTTGCTTCCCAAGCACCAAAATTATGGAAACATCTAAGTTTGAAAATATTTAATTGAAAATCTAAAAATCAAAGACAAACCAAAAGTATAATTGTTTGATTAGAATATGATAAATTATTACTAGATTTAGATTGCCAAATTTTATATACCATAGCAAGAAGTCCACTTGCAAAGCACCGAACTTATAAAAACATCTAAATTGAAAATATTTAGTTGAAAAAAAATCTGAAATTTAAGATAAACCATAAGTATAAATACTTCTGGTTTATTTCTTATTTGCAAAATTCATTTACTAAAATATTTTTTTAATTATGTTCTTTAAGAGGTATGATGCTTTAGGAGTGGTGGCAATGAAAGGAGTAGACTTCTTGCTATGATATATGGTTTGGCTTGGAGATAGTATGACTCTCATTGTAATGTGCGATTTGGCTTGGGGCTAGCATGACTCTCATTGTGATGTGTGGTTTGGCTTGGGGATAGCATGATGTCGTTGCAATGTGCGGTTTGGCTTGGAGCTATCATAACTCTGGCTGTGATGTGTGGTTTGGCTTAGGGCTATCATAACTCTGGCTGTAAGAAAATATATAAATTATTTGCTCAAGAATAATTGGAAACAATACCTGAGAAATTTCAAGTATGTATTAATTTTTCTCTGATGAGGATTCTAGAGAGAAACGAGTGGTCCCATCCTTTCTCTCCTCTAGCATCGACTTTAGTTGTTGAAGCTGAACATAGATCTAATAACTTAGTAGTGATCATGTTTGATGTACGACACAACTATAGATGTGATATACTAATTACATCTACATCACAACTATGATAGGTGACGACGAGAGCACATAGACAGTGGCTTTCAGCGTAACTATGGTGGCCGACTCGATAACACATGCGAGAATGAACAAAAGATCTAGAGTAGTAGCGGTGCCTTTCGACGCAACTATGACAAGCGACCATGATAGCGCATAGGCCAGAGTGAAGGGGGAAGAAGATTACACAGTAGACATAGACAACGATGAAGAGGAAGATCATAAAGTCCATACCAACGGTGGCTTCCAACGCAACCATAGGCGGCGGCAGCAACACATAGGAGAGAGCGAAGGCGATGATCTCAACGCGACCGCGGGGGGGGGGGCAAGAGAGGAATGGTGTAGCTAGGGTTAGCGTGGGGTCAACGCGATATTTATTTCGATGGGAACATGATTTTCGCCGTAGGATCTTGATCCAACGTTCACAATAGAGTGCGTGTCTCCGTGATACAGCTCCATCTGATCTTGACAAGTGTCCTTTTCTTTTGACAAATGTTATTCTTGCCACATTCTCAGCCAGCCCAATTAGGCCCATATCAGTGAGGCCCATCTAAAGTTGGGCCGTCTCGGCCCAACAAGGCCCAATTGCTCAATTCCTCTCGAGGCGGCGTCGCCGGAGTGGGAGAAGCACAGACAGCGGCCATTTCCGCTCCTCGAAATTTCGAATCGGAAAACCTAGCGCTCGGGCGGCGCCTCAACCTCGCCGGAATCTGCCACCGATGGAGGCCGCGGCGGCCACGGGGAGGTACGGGAACCTCCACAGGTCCTTCAAGCGCGCCGCCCGCTTCGTCCTCACCGCCTGCTCCCGAGAGGTTCGGCTCGGAAAAAAATCACAGATCAACTCTCTTTGGTTCCTGCGCTTGCTGCTGACACTGGCATGAAACATTGGGTGCTTTAGAGCGAAAAAAGTGTTGAGATTAATTCGTGTTCTTGTGGGATTGCAGGATGTGAACAGGGCTTTCTCGTCGTTCACGGATGCCAAGCGGGAACGCTTGTACCAGATGTTCGTTTCCGTGAGTACTCTGATAAAAGTCAGAATATGGTTCTTATGGGTGGTTTAAGAAAATACATTCCAATTACAAGAACTAGTCGAATTTACATATTTATTGCGAGGGGCTTTGAAAAGCGATGATCATTTCCCGGTTCATAAATTGCATTTGATTGTTAAATGTGGTTACAGAATTGAGTTTCCTGTCTGTATTTTACTGCGACCCTCCTCTAATTCCATACATTTCCTGCTTATTTTTGCAGGTAATCAAGTATCTGCACAGCAACATAGAGGTGTAGTCCTGGTCTTAAGCTTGTTACTACTTCAATTCATCAACAACTGTAATGGTCGCTTTATTTTAGACTAGATTAAATTCATGTGATTAATGATTTTGTTGTCTGTTCGTTTTCACCAAATGGCTGCCCTTTGCAAGCAAAATGGGAGAACTTTCTCAAAAAGTCGATGATCCTGTAACATAATTTTGGATCCGTATGGCTTTTGTTCGTTTCGTCTATGCGATGTTAATTGTATGGTGTTGAAAGTCTATTTTTTAGTGTTAAGCTTGCTAAACATCTGCTCTCCCTGACATCGTTTCCTTGTGCCTGACCATGGTGCATCTATGTTTCACTGCTGAAATACCTTTTTACTCTTGGCATGCATGGTTGAACCTCAAAATCGAAATATCCTCTGTTACGTTTGTTGAACCTGATGCTGTTATTTCTTTTGTTCTAGCATGCCATAGTCATTGCCTGTATGGTATCTGTGCCCAATGTTTTGATGTGATACTTGTTTATACTGTAGGAAGAGTTTGACACACTCTGCCAAGAAATACAGGTAAATGTCCCGGGCAATATTTTCCCATCATGTTTTATTAATACCTACGAGTAATTTCACAATCTGTATCTGTAAGTCAATGTTTATACACGAATTTTGAAAGTTTAATACGTTAAGTTGTCACTGCTTAGGTTGCCACTGCCCTTGACAAGATAGATCAATTTGTTGAAGAAGAAAAGCTTGATGTCTTATCTTCAGACAAGTAAGTGTCTTACTTTTGGCCTCTGTGGTTCCCTGTTTGTGAGATTTGGTGTTTGAAATCAAATTCACTTTCTAAGACGGTCACACGTACAAACATGCTGGTTTGGAATTTGATCTGATATTCTCCATTGTTTGTTCTCAATCTTGAGTACATAAATAAAATGGATGTTCTGTCTGGATAAAACGTGGCTTTCTTTGACTTCTTGGTTCAGAGTGACTCAGTTTGCTTGGGACGATGACTGATTTGGTTGCAGGACTGATATCCAAGATATCAAGGAAAGGATATCAAAGGGTAAAAAAGACGAAGTTGAGTACCTGAAAAGTTTAATAGAAGAGGTAATTGTTGTCTATGTTGGAAATGGATCTGTGGAATATATAGACACTATTATAACTTATACGCATAGTTATTATGGCGGTAATGCGAGGCGCCCGAGGACCGCCTTACAAAATAAAAATATATATATGGGCAAAATTGCACTAGCACATTTGAAACCGAGTGTAACAACACATTTAAAGCCTAGTCTAACAATAATTGTGTACTAAAACTGGCCCAGTCTAACAACTAACTGGTTTGGCCCAACAAGTAGTCCTGTAGTATAAAAGAATGGCTCCTTATTCCAGTCCTCTTTAGGGTTTCCTCCCAGCCGCCGCTGCTGTCCTTTCCTGCCGCCGTGCCAGGCCGTGCTGGGCCACGTGGCAAGGCGTGGGGCTCGCCATTGCCTTGTTGCCATGATGAGTTGGTGACGCCTTAACAACCATGATTATAAGTACTGATTCTGCATGAGCTCTAATTAATTTCAAAGGCTACTCTTAATTCTTACTATGTGAATAATTGGATAATAATACATGTCGCCTGTGAAGACATTGCCATTTTCATTTTCTGCTATCGAGTATTTTGTGTGAAGTGGTTATCTGCTTTCTGATCACACGATACTATAGGTTGAAGAAAAAAACAGAGCCATGAAGGCTCGAATTGAACTCTTGAAGAAAGAGGAGGGTTTGACTTCAATAAAAGTCGTCCTCGAGAAGGTTTTCTTATAACCCTGTAGTCCTGTACCACACTTTTCTCCTACTGTCCGACTCATTTTTGTTTGACTTCTTGGAAATACTTTGCAGCTGACGCAAATCAATTCTGCATTACAAAGCTACAATGATCGTTGAGCTTCAGGTGTTCAGCTGATCCGATGATTACTTACTGGAGTGAAAAGACATCTATTGTACAGCTGTGAAGTTGTAGTTTGGACGTTGATCCAGGAATCAAGATGGGTGCATCACCCATGAATGTCATGTAATGTGAAACAAATATTGCAGTCTGAATCACTGTGTGTTTGATATGGTTGTCACCTGTTACATTCATTCATCAACTAGTTGCCCCCTCCCAGTTGAAATCTATGCTGATCTCAATTTCTTGTTAGTTTAAGTGTTTTCGCTGGCTTATCTATGCCTTGTTTTGTGATCATCCTGGAGACGTGCACTTTCCTGGTTCGACTGCTCCCCTCTTTTCGTTTTGGACATGAGATGAGACATGTTTCATTTGTACTCACAAAGTCACAAGCCACAAGTTTTTGGGTTGGGTGTGGCCATGTCAAGTAGTAGGATCGAACGACATTTTTCTTCGGTCTCCTTACCGGTTTGAAGTTGCAATCTTTTTATGGGGTACCCTTTTCACTCAAAATATAAGATGTATAAATTTTTGGCATGATCTTCAATGTTGAATCTTGATTATTATTTGTTATTATATATATTATCAACAACTACAAGTGTAACATCGTATGAAAGTACTTTTAAATATAAATCAAACTTGTATGTTTTAAAATTAATAGTTAGTTAAAATTATAAATATTGATTTTTTTTTTGTAAAATAGACGTCATATATTTTAGAACGAAAAAAAATATATAATTTTCATGTCTTGAATGTAGGATTAAGAGTTCCGACAAAACCATGATCTACGAAGGTATGTTATCACTGCATCTAACATGAAACAACAACAGTAGCTACCTGAGAATGTCATATTTAGGCCCATTTCCAGCATTCAAGATTCCCAGACTTTTACTTGAAAAGAAAAATAGATTGTTTCTTTGAAATCTCAAACATGTTTCAGTGTGAGTGCTACCATGCACCCCTACCTGTCAGTTTCAGGTTCAGAGCTTCCCTTTGGTTCTGAGGCCACAGTCACACATCACTCATGCCTTAGCCACACCATCTCCAGCCAAATGGCAGACATCTTCTCCCTCCAGCTCCACATCCAAATGATGAATGCCATTGCCAGACTCTTGAGATGATGCATGAATAGAAAGAACATAACTAAAAAGGTATATGTCATATATCCAGACATGGGCAGTGTAGTGCTATTAACCTATAACTGTGATAAATTAAGCTTCTTTTGTAATTTGTATAGTCTTGAACCTTCTGATCAAAAGATTTTTGCTCTTCAGATTGGGTTGTATTTTGAGACAGGATCAGGGATATGCTGATTATCACTGGAAATTGGGGCACGCAACTAGCTTGCCAATCAATATCATCACAATTCCTTGCACATGCAGAGAGATTAAGGATTTCAAGATAACTATAATTCATAGGACTAAGAGAGTCTTCATAGATAGATGGATAGATAACTTATGCAAAGTACATGGTTCATATCCCCAGAGGACAGAATGATCTAGTTCTAAGCAATCAGATAGCATAGAGTTCATCTTTTAAGAGGCGCCTGCAGCAGCAGCCTCCTCCTGGAGCTGCTTCACCTTGGTAACGTAGTCACTCATTGCTTCCTCCATTGATTTGCCTGTGAAGATTGGACAAAAATTTAGTTATCAGCGAGATGCAACCATGCAGTAGCACTAGAATGGACAGCAAAACGTAGTCGTGAGTTGTGACAGTATATGAGGAACAGAGAGAAGCATATGGACCTTCAACAGCCTTCCATGCATCCCATTTCGCCCTGTCCCTCTGGTTGAATATGCCAGGACGAGCTTCAGAAGATACGGCAAAGAGGAAATCGTAAGCAACAGTCATGGAGAATATCTTTGTAAACACAAAACACAATAACATGCTCATATTATAGTGTAAACCAAGAACAATAATTTATATTAGCATGGCTTAAGTGCATACTAAGAATAGAATGTTGAACATGGACAGCTAGCTATTACTCATCAGAAGCTAGATGCAACAAATTTATATATTGTAGGGTAGATGTGGTTGCACTTGTGACCTACGACATTATCATGCAAAGTTTACCACAAGTCCCACCCAAATGCCTAACACATAGAAGCTAAAATTAAAAACAAAAACTCAAAAGGTACTAAACAAATTCGTCATGTTCGTATGTTATTGCAAAACCGTCAGTTTAGACATTAACATTTTCTTCCCAATGATTTTGTTCTCCCTTGTCTCAAAGAAGACATTTTTTAGAAAAAACACACTGATCTGTAAGATTCCGTTCTTGGATCGTGATCCATGCATTTGAAAATTGCCCTTGCCTCTGAATGTGACCAGTCATAATAACTCAAGAATTGCCTTCACATCCAGAAAGAAAACAAAAGTAGCTGCTGAATATTAACAAATATACATACAAGTATTCACATCTCCAACAGTGGCTTGCTTGTAGAGTCCATAGAGGATAAGCTTGTTCTCATTGCTAGTGTTCTCAGGCAAGGTCTTAGCCTTCTCGGCATACTCTTCAAAGTCCTCCTGCAATTGGACATCAAATATAAATTGTTGTCGGATCAAGCAGCACTCACAACTGCTACACTGCTACACTGCTACAGTAAATCTCTTCAGATGTTCCAACCTTCGGCCAATTCTACATCGCAAAGAAACAACAGATTACAGTTTACAAAACAATTGCAAACATCTTAACCAAGAAAAACGCATCTCATAATTTTTTTTTGAGAGTCACTGAACTAATCAGACACATATATAAACAATACTGAGAGGGAAGAGTCGATCTAGTCCATAAAGACACAATCGATTTCCTCTGTGGTGGCATCAACAAGAAAGCTGAAGCATCGGCAATTCGACACAAAGATTACACTTACTCTACTACAGATCCCAGACAGTAAGGGAAACGACATCAAAGAACAGCCCATGCCTAACAGGTTGTGTGTAAGAACGCAATTCTCGGTAGAAATCAAAACATCGAAGCACTGAAACCCCAAACTAAATTATTCTAGGCAAAAAGGCATTACAATTTAAAGCCCATCATATCTATCAAATAAATGAAGCATGAATCGCGGATAGATGAGGAGATGAGGGCTAAAGATTTCATCTTTAGCGGGATTAAGCGTAGAACAATAATGTGATGGTATCAGGGAATGATCTATATATACCTGCAGAGTGCAGACCCATGGCTTCAATTACTTCAAATACTTCACTCTCCAACGGTCTAAAAACCGATGCTTGACGCGCCGATGAGCCATTGCCGCTGCCGCCGCCATATGACGGCGTCTCAAGCGCCTCCACCGGCTCGACAGGATCTATCAGCGCTTCCTCGGGGGTGGACAGTGCATTGGACGGCGAGTAGGCTGCCGCCGGTGGTGCCAACTCGGCCGGCTGCGGTAACACCTCTCTGGCAGAGAACCCCCGTAAGTCCCCCGTCCCTCCCGCCAATCTGCCCGGATTCTGGCAGAGAGCAAATACAATATGCACTGGAGGCTGCGGCAATGGAGGGAGACCGAGGTGCATGTTTTGATCCATCAGTCTCCTGTTCCTGCGACTGTTCCTGCTGCCCTCCCCAGCCGCCCCCTCGCCCTCCATTCCCGAATAACCGAATCAGCTGCTCCCAACCGGCCGATCAAACAAACCCCAAGAACAGATACCCCGATTGAAGAACAGCAGAGAATCGAGTTTGCTACACCTACAAAACAGCAACGGCAGAATCGGCGAAAGGACGTACGGGCCCGCCTGAGACCAAAAGAGCCAGAACAAAATCGAATCTTTAGAAGAAAGCTACTATACCTGCCCGGAATTTTCACGGTGGCGGACGTGATCAGCGGCGGAGATGCTCAGCGGAGAGCTTTGTTCACGGCACATGGGGAATTTTGTGGCGACAAATAACTCTTTTTTCTTTATAACGGAAGCTTTTATTAAACTTAGGCAATTATATTGAGAAGATACAATTATTCTAAGAATATTTTCGGTCTCTGTATAGCTAAGATACACATAGCCAAAACCCACTAAAAAAGAAAAACATGAAAATCAAGGCCAACAATTCTAAGGCTAGATCATCACCCATGCTTTTAGGTAAAACACTTTTTGGCCATCTTCTCTAATTGTTGATAAACCACAATAACTAAATCCTGCATATCTGGCTTCTGCAGAATAGCCCAGAAACGGAGCCAGTGGATTATTAGGTATATAACCTGCAAAGGAAAAAATATAATTCTTTTGTCAAAAACCATAGCATTCATGCATAACCAAATCGACCAACATGTTGTTGCTCCTAGCAGGACATTCATTTTCAAATAATTTAGAATTCCTCTAAGCCATCTGCCAAACAAATGTGCAACATTAAGTGGTGGAGCAAGTCCGATCACCACTTGGATAATTGACCAAACTGAATTGGCTAAGCGACATTCAAAGAAGAGATGTTTAATTGTCTTATTTTTGTGATAAAAACAATAAGTCTGATTGCCATTCCAATTCTGTTTAGCTAAGTTATCCTTTGTTAACACCACCCCACGACATAAATACCAAAGGAAAATTTTGACCTTCAATAGTATTTTTAGTTTCTAAAGACGTTTGTTTAGATTAGGAATATCACTATGTACAAAAGCATGATAATGAGATTTTACTGAAAATAACCCATTTTGGGTTAAGTTCCATCGGAATTCATCTTGCTCTTGAGTTAGAACAATGTTAGCAATACGTGGAAGTAAATTATTCCATGCTACTAATTTCGAACCGACTAGCTCCCTTCTCCAAGAAAAAACTGGTAAATTGTTTTGAAAGACTTCTGAGACCGTTGCCTGTTTATGCCTAACTATGTTATAAAGGCAAAAAAAATTGTTCCTTCAGGGTTGTATTTCCCAACCAAATGTCCTCCTAAAACCTTATTTGGGATCCATCTTTTATTATGAAAGATCCAAAACGGATAAAATCATGTCTAACCTTCATAAGACTAGCCCAAAAATGTGAGTCACCAGACTTCTAATGAATTTGTGAGAGAGATTGTGATCCAAAATATTTATTCCGTAATAAATGTTTCCATACTCCATCTGAAGTAAGGAGTTTGAAAAGCCACTTGCTAAGTAAAGCTATGTTTTTGAGGTCTAAATCATGAATACCTAAACCCCCTTATCCTTTGGACGACACAAAATATTCCATTTAGCAAGACGATACCTTTTCTTTTCACCATCACTCTGCCAATAAAACCTAGAGCGTAAAAAATCAAGCTTATACAGTACCCCTTTTGGGATAGCGAAAAAGGACATCATATACATTGAAAGACTACTAAGCACTGAGTTAATTAGAGTCAGACGTCCTCCAATGGACATAAGTTTTCCTTTCCAACTACTTAATCTCTTCTCAAAACGTTCCACCACTACATTCCAATCGGTATTACGTAGTTTCCTATAATGAATAGGAATACCCAAATATCGAATAGGAAACTCACCTATAGAACATCAAAAAGTTGTATGTATTCATTCTCAAAGGATTTTGCTTCGCCAAAGCAATATAATTCACTTTTATGGAAATTAATCTTAAGACCCGACAGTTGTTCAAAAACATAAAGAAGTAGCTTTAAGTTGCAAGCTTTCTCTAGATCATGATCCATAAAGAGAATAGTATCATTAGCATATTGTAGAATGGACAAGCCTCCCTCTACAAGATAAGGTACTACTCCAATAATTTGCCCATCAGCTTTAGCTCTATTAATTAAAATATTCAACATGTCGATAATAATGTTAAATAAAATTGGAGACAAAGGGTCACCTTGTCGTAACCTTTTCTTTGTCTGAAAGAAATGGCCGACTTCATTATTGACTTTTACAGCTACACTTCCTCCAGATACGAAAGACTCTACCCAGGTAATCCACTTGGGCGAGAAACCTTTCATTCGTAAGGTCTGTAGTAAAAAATGACATTTAACTTTGTCATAGGCTTTTTCAAAGTCAATTTTGAAAATGACTCCATTCATTTTTTTGCGATGTAATTCATGAACTGTTTCATGTAAGATAATGACTCCTTCAAGTATATTTCGACCTCACATAAAAGTAGTTTGATTAGAGCTCACCACATGGTCAGCCACAAAATTAATTCTATTTGTTGCAACCTTGGTGAAAACTTTATAACTGACATTCAACAAACAGATTGGTCTATATTGTTGAATTCTATTTGCTTTATGAACTTTTGGGAGGAGTGTTATTACCCCAAAATTAAGGCTGAACATAGGTAGCTTCCCTTCATGGAAATCTCTAAAAAGATTCATCAAATCATCTTTGATGATATCCCAGAAATTTTGAAAGAATTCCACTGGAAAACCATCAGGTCCAGGCGCTTTGTTATGTGCCATCCCAAACATAGCAGCACGGACCTCTTCCTCAGAAAAAGGTTTCGTAAGACATTCATTTTCCGTCTCTGTAACTTGAGATATACTATCAAGTCTAGATTCCTCTAGTGTAAAAAATGTTTCTTTAGGTGGGCCAAAGAGCTTCTTATAGAAATTAGTAATGTAGGACTTCAAAGCTACATTACCCTCTATTTTTCCTTCATCTTGATCAAGGGAGAAGATCTGTTTTTTTCCTATGTTTACAATTGGCAACCATATGGTAATATTTGGTATTGTTATCACCTAGCAGGATATCAGTTGCCTTCGCTCTTTGGTACCATTTGATTTCCTCTTCACGAAGGAGTCTTGATAGCTGATCTCTAGATTGAGCAAGATGCTCTCTCTCAACATCAGTTAGAACTCAAGATTCAGCTGTGGTGTCTAAATCATCAATAGTGGTTTGTAAGACGGCTTTCTCCTGTTTATAAGAACCGCTAATATGTGATGCCCAGCCTCTAAGATGTCTTCTTAAGGCGCTCATCTTATTATTCCATCTTTGAACAGAATTACTGCCTTTTACCGGCTTGTTCCAGATTTCTGCTACCCGGTGTCAGAAATCATCACGTAAGAACCAGCCAAGTTCAAGTTTGAAAAGATTTTGATTTCCCACAAAAGCAGATGTTCTGGTGTCTAGAAGCAAAGGAATGTGATCCGAGATGCCTTTGTCAAGAGCATGAATAGAGACTAGAAGGGTACTTTGCTTCCCATTCCGAAGTCATTAGAACTCTGTCTAATTTTTCATATGTCGGATTTGGTAAACAATTTGCCCAAGTAAATTGTCTACCTGTTAAAGCAATTTCCCTCAGATCAAAACTATCAATTACAGAATTGAAAAGAAAAGGCCAAGGGGTATGAAATCTATTATTATTCTTTTCTGTAATGTATCTTAGGATATTAAAATCACCCCAAGGAGCATGGGAAGTGAATTATGTTAGCAAGTACGTACTAGCTCAGCGAGGAAACTAGATTTGAACACATCTAGGAGCTTGGAGCGATCACCGGGGAGAGGAATTCAATGGAGGAAGTCTCAGGCGTTAGCTGTGGTGAATGAGGAGGAACAGAGGA
>KE372138.1:203726-214764 GCA_000418225.1 Zizania latifolia | reverse complement strand
TGGTTTCCGGGTAGCGGCCGTTTGTGTATGAACCTATCGGGTCACACACTTAAGGGGATGGATTCAAATATTGCAAAGAATTGGTTCTTGTGGAAGTGGGAGATTGATGGAATTGAACCCAAGAAAATTCTGGGGGAACCGGAAGTTCTGGCTGTAGCCGGAGGTTCGGGGTTCTGGAGCATCCGGAATATCCGATGGGATCAGAAGTTCCAAGCCAGCCCCAGGGTTCGGTCTTCTGGACGAACCGAAAGTTCCGGGTTCTGGACGAACCGGAAGTTCCGGTTGGACCAAAAGTTCTGGGTCGGAATTAATTCGATACAGAAGGTCTGTTTCGGAAGTTCCGGCTGTAATCGAAAGTTCTGGGTTCGGAATTAATTCGATACAGAAGGTCTGTTTTGGAAGTTCCGGCTGTAACCGGAAGTTCCGGACCCGAATTAATTCGATACAGAAGTGTAATTTTGGAAGTTCCGGATAGGATCCGGAAGTTCCGATGACCGGAAGTTCCACGGTGCGCAGATTAGATCTGTTGGGCTTTTAATTTGTATTAAAAGGCCCATGCTGGGCACTATATAAAGGAGGAGAGGGTGGCACGCAAGGGGCTGCTGCTATTGCGCTACCCTAACCCTAGCCGCACCTCTCCTCTCTCCCAAGTGATCACAAAGGTTGTGATCAAACCCTAGAAACTTCACGAGTGGTGCTAACACACCGGCGTGGAGTATTTCCGTCCCCGTACGTGTGGACTTCGTGGAGGTGCTGCTCGAACAACAGTACTCGTCGTCTTCTCCGTCTGAAGATCGCTAGGCTTCATCGACTTAGTCGCCGGCGAGCGAGCGAGGCAAGGAGGGAACGAGCGAGGACGCGCTTCCTTAAATCTTCTTCCGCTGCACTAGCGCGTCTTGCGTTAGAAGGTAACGATCCATGATCCCTCACGCGCATGGGTTCCTGGGCCAACGGGGTTAAAAATTTAAAATTACCGGCTAGCGTAGCCTCCCCTTGTCCCAACACTAATCTGTTCGCCTGGCCCGGAACTTCCGGTTATAGCCAAAACTTCTAGAAATAACATTCTGTATCGAATTTGTTTCTGTCCGAAACTTCCGAAAACAACATTCTGTATCGAATTTATTTTGACCGGGAACTTTTGGGTCTCACCCGAAACTTTCAGTTCGTCCAGGTAGGTCCAAAACTTCCAGTCTAACCAGAAATTTTGGATCCTCCAGAAACCGAAACTACGGCTGGCCCAGAACTTCCGGTCTGACCGGAACTTTCGGATGCTCCAGAACCCAGAACTTCTGGCCCTAGGCTAGAACTTCTGGTTCCCCTAGAATTCTCTTGGGCACATTTCCATCAATCTCCCATTTGCACAAGAGCCAATTCTTACAAGTTTTAAAATCCTATCTCCTTAAGCGTGTGACCCGATAGGTTCATATGCAAACGGCCGCTACCCAGAAATCTTTTCTAAATCACCGATCAATAGTGGTAGCTAGCAGCACTGATTGACCCACGAGAGCATACAAAGTCAAAATCATACTTTCTAAACCTTGATATACTCAAGCACCAATCCCTTTACCACAAGACATCAGTCAAGATCAAGGCGAGATTCGTGCCACCCTTGTTGATAGCTCGACACTTCACTCGATCAAGTAGTGGATTCAATCATGATCAACTCTTTGATCATAGTGGCATGGCCATGCACTTTCCAATCTAACTATCTCGAGGGGCCTAGAGACGTCTCTCCCATTATTTAGGAGGGGTAAATTCTATCTTGACCTCTCACATCCCACGACATGTTTCATAACACACCCGAAAGCAACCTTTATAACTACTCTGGAATAGCGTTTGGAAGCCCCTAAGTGTGCACTACACATTCTAGAATCAATGACGATCTCAGGTCTAAGGATTCTGCAGGTACACCATTTGAGATGATAACTGATGGCACATATAAAATAATAATCCCAGCAGTATCTCAAAGTGGGTCTATCCAACTCCATGTTCACTAACATGAGTCCACATCACTGATTTGATATCTTCATGTTTATGATCTGTGAAACATGATCATCAATCAGACAGATATGCTAATCTATAAATCATCACTGTCCCACATGATGATATAAAATTAGGGATCGTTTAGAATAATATCGTAACACAGAGAGTTTTACAAATAAGTCATGCATTTGTTGATCAATGTAAAAGATATTTATTCAAGGAACAAGATAACCAATTATCCAAATGTACATCAGCATAGACAAAACAACTTCTTTTCACATGCACTCAACTCACTCATGTAAGTATCTAATACCCATAGAGCTCAAGTGCGCCTCATGCTTGGGCTGTGAGAGAGATTTTGTCAACGAATAGGCTATATTCAAATCCGTGTGCACCTTGCATATCTTCACATCACCTCTATCTATAATCTCACGGATCAGGTGATAGCGCCATAGTATGTGCTTGGACTTTTGGTGTGACCTAGGTTCCTTGGCTTGCGCAATGACACCACTATTATCACAATAGAGGTCCATTGGACTGGACGCACTAGGGACAACATCCAACTCAGAAACAAACTTTCTGATCCAAACTGCCTCCTTCGTAGCTTCAGAAGCTGCAATATACTTGGCCTTAGTTATTGAATCTGCAACCGTTTCTTGCTTGGAACTCTTCTAACTCACTGTGCCTCCATTGAGGTAGAACACAAATCCAGGCTGCGATCGCGAATCATCCTTGTCAGTTTGGAAGCTAGCATCGGTGTAACCATTTACAACGAGCTCCTCCTCACCTCCAAAGACTAGGAACATATCCTCAGTTCTTTTCAAGTACTTAAGAATACTCTTTACTACCGTCCAGTGACTTTCACCCGGGTTTAACTAATATCTGCTCATAACACTTAGAGCATAAGAAATATCTGGGCGTGTACAATGCATGGCATACATGATGGATCCGATTGCGGAGGCATACGGGATCGCACTCATCTTCTCCAACTCATCAGGTGTCGAAGGACACTGACTCTTGCTGAGAGAAACGCCATTTGACATTGGCAGAAAACCTTTCTTGGAATTCTGTATATTGAACCGTTTTAATACCTTGTCAATGTACATACTTTGGCTTAATCCAATTAGCCTTCTCAACCTATCTCTATAGATCTTTATGTCCAAAATATATGCTGCCTCTCTAAGATCTTTCATTGAGAAACTTTTTCTCAACGAAGATTTGACAGCATCTAGCATAGAAATATCATTTTCGATCAACAATATGTCATCTACATATAACATCAGAAACACAAGTGAGCTCCCACTAGCCTTCTTGTAAACACAAGGCTCTTCTTCGTTCTTGATGAAGCCAAACCCTTTGACTACCTCATCAAAACAAAGGTTCTAACTCCGAGAAGTCTACTTCAGCCCATAAATGGACCTTTACAGCTTACAAACTTTCACAGCATTCTCTGGATTATCAAGACCTTCAGACTGTATCATGTGCACATCCTCACTTAGGTTTCCATTAAGGAAAGTCGTCTTGATATCCATTTGTCATATCTCATAGTCATAAAATACGGCAATTGCTAAGATGATCTGGATAGACTTTAGCATTACGACGGGCGAAAACATTTTATCATAATCATTATCTTGAATCTGTCTGAAACCTTTCACCACCAATCGTGCCTTATAGATGTGAACATTTCTATCAACGTCTATCTTTTTCTTAAAAATCCATTTACACTCGATAGTTTTTACACCATCAGGTGGATTGACCAAGTTTCAAACTTGGTTCTCTAGCATGGATTCTAACTCGGATCTTGTGACTCCAAGCCATTTCTCAGAGTCTAGTCCCATCACCGCTTCCGTATAGGTTTTAGGTTCATCATTGTCTAACAATAATACATCGTGCTGCCCAGTGGTTAAAAACACAAATCGCTCGGGCGCACGACTCAACCTCTCCGATCGACGTGGGGCTAGTGTCTCGACAACAGGCTCTGCAACATCTTGCATGTCGAGTTGCGGTTCAGTAGGAGCTGAAACACTTTCTAGTTATTCTCGAACCTCTTCGAGTTGCACCGTGCTCCCACTAACCCCTTTCGAGAGAAACTCTTTCTCTAGAAAAACACAATTCTGAGCGACAAACACTTTGCCCTCTTCCCGGTTATAGAAGTAATATCCTTTGGATTCCCTAGGATTCCCCACAAAGAAGCATTTATCAGATTTAGGAGTGAGCTTATCAGACGTCAAACGCTTTACATAGGCCTCACAACCCCATATCTTTAGAAAAGACAACCCGAAACGCTTTTCATTCCATATCTCATATGGTGTCCTCTCTACAGATTTAGATGGAACTCTGTTTAACGTGAAAGCAGCAGTTTCTAAAGTGAATCCCAGAAAGACAATAGAAGATCAGTTTGACTCATCATCGACCGGACCATGTCGAATAAAGTTCGGTTCCTCCGCTCGGGCACCCCATTCTATTGGGGCATGCCAGGTGGAGTCAACTGTGGAACAATTCCGCACTGTTTTAGATGATCATTAAACTCATGGCTCAAATATTCACCTCCACGATCCGATCATAGAAATTTAATTGTCTTACATGTATGATTTTGTACATCATTCTAGAACTCCTTGAACTTTTCAAAGGATTCCGACTTATGCCTCATTAAGTAGATGTAACCATATCTACTAAAGTCGTCAATAAAAGTTATGAAGTACTGAAAACTACCTCTGGCTGTAGAACTCATTGGTCCACAAACTTCAGTATGTACAATGGCCAACAATTCATTTGCCCTCTCACTTTGACCGGTGAAAGGCGACTTAGTCATTTTGCCAAGCAAACAAGACTCACATGTGTCAAATGATTCAAAATCAAATAACTCCAAAAGCCCATCTCTATGGAGCTTCTGCATGCGCTTCTCATTTATATGACCTAAACGACAACGCCATACATAGGTAGGATTCAAATCATTAAGTCGAGCTTTCTTCGCATTAATGTTATAAATATGTGTATCCTCAAGATTCAGAATATATAAGACATTCAACAATGGACAAACACCATAGAGCATATCATTTAAAGATATCGAACAACACTTGTTCTTTATTACAAAATCAAAACCGTCTTCCTCTAAATATGACGAAGAGATAATATTTCTATCCAAGGCGGGAATAAAATAACAATTATTTAATTCCAAAACTAATCCTAAGGGTAGCGACAAAGAATAAATGCCGATGGCCAACGCAGCAACTTTTGCACCATTGTCGACGCGAACATCCAATTCGCCTCTTGCGCACTTCCTAGTCCTTTTTAGCCCCTACAACGATTTGCAAGTGTGAATCATTGATCCGGTATTAAATTCCCATGAATCACTTGGACGAGTAGCAAGATAAATTTTAATAACATTTATACCTGAAGCGGAAGTCACACTTTCCTTCTTTTTCTTTTGTTCTTCCAGGTACAACTTGCAATTTCTTCGCCAATGGCCAGGCTTATGGCAGTGGTGGTAAGTGTCAGAGTTACCAGGGCCCGACTTAGACTTTCCAGCTGAATTAGACTTAGAACTCGATATCACATCTGAGCTTTAGCATTTCCCTTACGCTTTCTCTTCTTACTTTCCTTTTGAACCATCATCACATGACTAGGATTTTTCTTAAGGCTTTCTTCAGCTGTCTTGAGCATCTCAAACAATTTAGCCATGCTCTTCTGCATGCCATTCATATGAAAATTCAGAATGAATGGCTCAAAGCTCGCAGGGAGCGACTACAGAATCACATCTGTGGCCAAATCTTTATCAAGAGCAGACCCAAATTTTTCTAGGTTCTCAATATAACAAATCATCTTGATCGCATGAGGACTCACTAGACTACCTTCCGCCAACCTACACGCAAACAAGGACTTTGAGACATTATACCTCTCAGTCCGTGCTTAGTTCTCAAACATGTCTTTGAGTCCCACGATCATATCGTAGGCATCCCTGTCCTCATATTGCTTCTGAAGCTCAGAGGACATGCAGGCAAGCATGAGACAACTGACATCAACTAAATCATTAGCGTGCTTCTCATAAGCCCGCCTCTCAGCAAGTGGTGTATCATCATTTGGTTCATCAGGGTGGGGTTCCTCTAGAACATAATCATTTTTCTCCTGCTTTAGAACAATTCTCAAGTTCTTATACCAGTCAATAAAATTTGTTCCAGATAATTTCTCTCTTTCAAGGATAGATCGTAGATTAAAAATGAAAGTGTTCTTTATAGTAGGTGTCATGATCTACAACAAAATGCAAGGTTCAATACTATGCTATGTTGATCTTCTATCAAATAAAAGATGTACCACAATATGTAAAATGATCGCTTTTCCTATAACGACACATTGTGGGACAAGATCCATATTCATCTAACTCCTAGTGAGCTTTGGCATCACTGCTAGAAGATTAGTGACATAGGTAAGCAACACTTGCTAATCACATCATATGTGACTCTTGTTCGTTGGGGTAGCATCCAATGCCTGACTCCCAACTCCATGCCCCAAAGCCCAAAACCGTTTTGATAGCTTTGTTAAACAAATCAATACTATGCATGTGGTTGTCTGACATCCACCCTAACTGGTCAAGATAAAAGATGACACCCTGCTTTGGTAGACCCACCATTAATGATCGAGAACATTGGTAGGTGTAGCTATTATAAAGAGCATCAATACTTAATTTTCTGAGGGAAACTATTCTAACATGGTAACGATGCCTACCGCACACGGAACATGAAAGAATAGTATGACAGGAACATAAGAAAACATCACAGGTAATCATATTAACTATGACATAGTATGGCCCTCTCGCATGGTGATCTCTATCTCTATGGTTCCTGTCCTTCGGGTCATTACGCTTCAGGCCTCCATGAACTTGTATCAGTCTATTACCTCTAATAGCACTATACTAATTACATGAGCAAAAGCATCACATGTCGACGCGCAGGTCGTACAACATTTGAACAGCTTTGGGCCGTAATTAACCATGACACGTAGGCCATGTTATTACATTCATGTATCTCATACATTTGCAAGGCCATACCAGTCACAACATTTCCTGCAAAAATGAGTTAGGCCGAATCTAGACGTGACTGAACCAAGCCCAGAACTTCCGGCTCAGAGACCCAGAACTTCCGGTCGAATGGCCCAGAACTTTTGGGTCATACCCGGAACTTCCAAAAATAACCTTCTGTACGGAATTTATTTCTGTCCAGAACTTCCGGTCCAACCGAAACTTTCGGACCCAGAACTTCCGTTCCAACCGAAACTTCCAAAAATAACATTCTGTATCGAAGTTTATTTTGGCCCGGAACTTCCGGGTCACACCTGAAACTTCCAAAAATCCGATGACAAAAACAATAGATCCAATCTATTTCCATCACATATCACCTATATGTGATCGATCCAGATCGAACACTACGCACGTAGGCTCTAATACTACTGTTGGGTTATGGGGAGGCTATGCTAGCGCTTAATTTCAAAATTTTACCCCGTTAGCCCAGGACCCATGCGTGTAATGGGATCATAGATCGTTACCTCGAACCACGAGACGCGCTCGCGCAGCGGAAGTAGAGTCGATGAAGCGCGTCCTCGAGCTACTCCTTTCGGTTTCGTTCGTTCGTCGGCGATCCGGTGATGAAGACGACACGATCCTACGATCCGTGAACTCCACGGGAAGAAGACGAGCATCGCTATTGGAGCAGTGCCTCCACGGTATCCACATGTCCGGGGACAGGATCAACACGTGCCAACATGCTAGCACCACTTGTGAGATCTGGAGATCGATCACAACCCTTGCAATCGAGGAGAGAGAAGAGGTGGCGGCTAGGGTTCTCAACCAGGAGCAACAGCAGTAGCCTTTCGTGCTCACCCCTCCTCTCTTTATATAGTGCCCCATCATGGGCTTTTAATCTGTATTAAAACCCAACAGATCTAATCTGTTCGTCTGGCCCGGAACTTCCGGTTATAGCCAGAACTTCCGGAAATAACATTCTGTATCGAATTTGTTTCTGTTCGAAACTTCTGGTCCAACCGAAACTTCCGAAAACAACATTATGTATCGAATTTATTTTGACCCAGAACTTCTGGGTCTCACCCGAAACTTCCGGTTCGTCCAGGTAGGTCTAGAACTTCCGGTCCAACCGGAACTTCTGGATCCTCCAGAAACAGAAACTAGGGCTAGCTCAGAACTTCCGGTCTGACCGAAACTTCCGGATGCTCCAGAACCCAGAACTTCCGACCCTAGGCCAGAACTTCTGGTTCTCCCAGAATTCTCTTGGGCACATTTCCATCATAACAACTAGTATTAGAGCTTGGCTTCGGATCACCTCTGGTTTGCAGATTCCTTGACTGACTGGTAAAAATTTCCGTAGTTGGGTGTGTAATCGCTTCGGCTTGATTACCATAAATCCCTTCTGGGTTTAGTTTGTTCGGGAGCAAATGGAGCGATCCTAGTTCGCCAATCTCTTCAGGTGCGCCAAGTAATAGCAGCACTCGAAGTCATGGAGGAGAAGGTACTAGAAGCGATGGCGGTGCTGGCTGTGAAGATCGAAGGTATGAGTGATCTTCGTGAGAAGTTAGTTCAAATTGATTTTAAATTGTAAAGACAGAGGAAACGTATGGACCAGATGGAAACTAAGGTTGATTTGACGATAACATCTTTGGGGCATGTTCAGCATGAGCAGGAGTTAGTTTCTCAGACTCTGAGGCGAAGTGTTTCAACTAATACTTTGAATGTGGGAGAAACACAGGAAGTTCATGTGGGAGATCCCTCATCAGCTCGGCTTGGTGAGGCAGGAAACGGAGACAGAGGTGGAGGTGAGGAAAATTCTAGAAGGAATGGGGTGCCTAAAATGAATTTTTCTACGTTTGATGGTTCTGATGCTCGAGTTTGGGTGGATCAATGTGTCACCTACTTCGATATGTATCAGATACATGAAAATTTCAAGGTGGCAGCTGCTTCTCTGAATATGGTGGGAAAGGCTGCTCACTGGTTCAAAGCATGGAAACAGACAGCTAGGTCACTGAGTTGGGATGAATTTAGTGTTGCTGTCACCACTGAGTTTGAGGCAAACACTCAGAGAATTCGAATGAATGAATTGATGTATTTGAGGCAAACAGGAACGGTGGATGAGTACAAAAGCTAGTTTGATGCTCTCTTGTATCAGCTTCGGTTGTATGAGGAGTCTCTAGTAGGGGTAACATGGCTGGTAGGACATTTTGTTTTGGGGTTGAAGGATGAAATTCGGATTCATGTGCAAGCCCAGTTACCAGCAGCTGTAAGTCAAGCGTATCACTTGGCTTTGGCTAAGGAGAGTATTTGTGAACTGCCTGAAGGTAAAAAGAAATGGGCACATAAAGGGGGGCCTTTTACAATTTATACGGGTCATAAGTCCTTATGTCATTTGGAAAATCAGGCTCTTACTTCTGAGATGCAGAGGAAAGCAATGACCAAACTTATTGGGTTGCAATACAAGAAAGACATGGACAATACTGTAGCTGATGCTCTTTCTTGGGTAGGTCATCTATTTGATCTGGAAGCTATTTCAGTGGTCCAACCCTTATGGATTCAAGAGGTGGTGAATTCTTATGCAGGAGATGTTGAAGCCCAGAATTTACTGTAGGAATTGGCTATTGTCAGTTCCAATGAAAAAGGGTTTACCCTATCTGCTGGTCTCATCAGATTTAAAGGAAGGATTTGGGTGGGGGCTAATTTAGCTCTTCGCACTAAGCTGATTTCCTCTTTTCATTGTTCAGCATTGGGAGGACACTCAGGTGTTCAAGCTACATATCAAAGGCTGCACAAGTTATTTTATTAGACAGGGTTAAAAGAAGATGTTTAGGAATTTGTGCAGCAATGCAATGTTTGTCAGCAAGCTAAGCATGAACTTTGCAAAGTCCCTGGTTTACTTCAGCCCTTATCCATTCCTCAAGGCTCATGGCAGGATATCTCTTTAGATTTTATTGAAGGGTTGCCTCTTTCTGAAGGGTACAACACTATCCTAGTGGTAGTGGACAGATTCTCTAAGTTTGGCCATTTTCTGCCTTTGAAACATCCCTTTACTGCTGTTCAAGTAGCAAAACTGTTCATGGACCGAATTGTGTCTCTTTATGGCATCCCAAAATCTATAGTTTCAGACAGAGACATGATCTTCACTAGTAATTTTTGGAAGTCTTTGTTTGAGAAGATGAACATCTCTTTGAATCTATCCATGCATATCATCCACAATCAGATGGCTAAACAGAACGCGTCAATCAATGTTTGGAGATGTATTTACGGTGTTCTACTGCAGTCAGCCCAAAAAAATGGATGTCGTGGTTAAGTTTGGCTTAGTATTGGTACAATACAACATTTCACACTGCCCTGAATTGATCCCCTTATCAAGTTTTGTTTGGCACTGACCCACAGTATCACTTTCTGCCGGACATACATGGCTTTTCAGGTCCTGGTAACAATTCTAGTGTGGAGGTGGAGCAGTGGATTAAAGATCATAAGCTATTTTCATATATGTTACAGCACCAACTCCTCAAAACACAGAACAGAATGAAACAAAATGCTGATGCTCATCGTTCATTTCGCTCGTTCCAAGTGGGTGATAAGGTATATCTTAAATTGCAACCGTATGCTCAATCGTCGGTGGTTAATCGTCCTTATCCCAAGTTATCATTCAAGTATTTTGGGCCATTTGAAATCGAGAGCAAAATTGGATCTGTGGCATACAAGCTGAGGTTGCTAGTGGATAGCCAAGTGCATCCAGTGTTTCATGTTTCACAATTGAAGCAATTTGTGCCATCCAATGTTCCCGTCTTTTCTCAATTGCCTTCTCCAGTTGAGTTGGATGTGTTGGATTTGATACCAACTGTGATCTTGGATCGTCGCTTGGTGAAACGAGGAAATGCAGCTCATGTTCAAATACTGGTGCAATGGGGCAAGTTACCAGCAACATATGCAACCTGGGAAGATTACTCGGTGCTCAAGGCCCGTTTTTCTACAACAGCAATTTGGGCAGGGGTCCCATCTCAAGGCGGTGGCAATGTCACGCCGTCTGATGGC
>KE372138.1:188095-201551 GCA_000418225.1 Zizania latifolia | reverse complement strand
ACACAACTATAGATGTGATATACTAATTACATCTATATCACAACTATGGTAGGTGACGACGAGAGCACATAGGCAGTGGCTTTCAATGTAACTATGGTGGCCAACTCGATAACACATGCGAGAATGAACAAAAGATCTAGAATAGTAGTGGTGCCTTTCGACACAACTATGACAAGCGACCATGATAGCGCATAGGACAGAGCGACAAGATACAGATTTAGATTTATAACAAATTTAATATCAAATCATCTTCTGAAATTAGAAAATCATAAATGCAAAGCTCTATATAAAGGGGTCCAGCCCAGTTCATCGGCATCACCAAACAACACTACACAAAAGAGAAAAAATTGATAATTTACCACCACCAAGAAGTGGCTTCGCTTTTTTACTATCCTAGCCCACATGTCATTGACTTAAATGAGCTCATATGTCATTGTCTCAGAGTGGCATCATAATCAAATAGTCATCTCAAGAGTGGCAAATTATCAATTTTTTCCTATTGTGTAGTATTGTTTGGTGATGCCGATGAACTGGGCTAGACCCCTTTTTATAGAGCTTAGCATTTATGATTTTCCAATTTGAGAAGATGATTTGATATTAAATATGTTCTAAATCTAAATCTTTATCTTTATATATATCTAAATTTGTATCTATATTTGAATGTTTGAATATCTAAATCTACGAGCCATTTAATAGATTTTGATCAAACAACAATGTCATTGGTTTATTTTGATTTCACATATTGTTTTTACGAATTTTTTTAGAACTTAACTTTGCCGTTGCCATCTCTTCCCAAGTGCCAAATTTATGGAAACGTCTAAGTTTGAAAATATTTAATTAAAATCTAAAAAACAAAGACAAACCAAAAGTATTATTGTTTGATTAGAATATGATAAATTATTACTAGATTTAGATTGCCAAATTCCATATACCATATCAAGAAGTCCACTTGCAAAACACTGAACTTATAAAAACATCTAAATTGAAAATATTTAGTTGAAAAAATCTGCAAATTTAAGATAAATCATAAGTATAAATACTTTTGGTTTTTTTTATTTGTATAATTCTTTTACTAAAATATTTTTTAAATTTAAATGTTCTTTAAGAAGTATGAGCTTTAGGAGATTTGGGGATTTTATTAATGGAATTGCGCAGGAAGAAGATGGAAGTGAGGGGAGAAGACCCTAGGGTTTTGCTGCCTTTCTTGTTTGGTGAAATGAACTGGGCTGGACCCCATTATATAGAACTTTTGCATTTATGATTTATCTATCTAAAAAGATATAGATTTGATATAATTTCAAATCTATATCTTTTTAGACAGGTAAATCATAAATACAAAACTTCTATATAATGACGTCCAGGCCAATTCATTTCACTTTATATTAAATCCATATCTTTTTAGATAGGAAAATCATAAATACATTCTAAATCTAAATCTGTATCAATATCTAATATAAATGTTGGAGTTATTTGTACATTCAAATCAAACAACAACACATTTAGTTTTATTTTGGATTTTCAGATTTCTTTAATAAATGTTGCCGAACATAAACGTTTGCAAAAATACGGTGCTTTTAGAGTAACGGTAAGGGTAGAAGCAGACTTCTTGCAATAATGTAGGAGTACGAGATATTTGAATATATAAATCTACGAGCCATTTAATAGATTTTGATTTTGCCTTTTGTTTTTTTTAAATAAAACTTTTTTTCTGTTGTTGCCATTGCCTCCCGAAGCACCAAATTTATGAAAATAACTAAGTTTGAAAATATTTAATTAAAAATCTAAAAATCAAAGACAACCCAAAAGTATTGTTGTTTGATTAGAATATGATAAATTATTAATAGATTTAGATTGCCAAATTTCATATACCACAAGAAGTCCACTAGCAAAGCACCGAACTTATAAAAACATCTAAATTAAAAACATTTAGTTAGAGAATCTGCAAATTTAAAATAAACCATAAGTATAAATACTTCTAGTTTATTTTTTTATTTGTGTAGTTATTTTACTAAAATATTTTTAAATTTAGATGTGTTTTAAGAGATACAATGCTTTAGGAGTGGTGGCAATGGGCAATGGCTAGAGTGGACTTCTTGCTATGATGTATGGTTTGGCTTGAGAATAATATGACTCATTGTGATGTGCGGTTTGGCTTGAAGCTAGCATGACTATCATTGTAATGTGTGGTTTAGCTTGGGGATAGCATGACTCTGGTTGTGATGTGTGGTTTGGCTACTATGACTCTTGGTATGATGTGTGCTTTAGCTTGAGGCTAGCATGACTCTTGGTATGATGTGTGCTTTGGCTTGGGGCTAGCATATGACAAGTGTATTTTCCCAACTAATTCAGAGTAAATACATTGTTGTATCCTTTCTTCAAATTTCAATGCATATATACCAATGTCACATAAAGACAGCACAAGTGACATACATACTTAACTTTTCTATCTCACCTAATGATGTTTTAATTCAGTGCTGACAGATATCATGGTGTAACACTGTAACAAGAAAATTGAGGTTAAAAGAGATAATCATTGATATCAAGTACAAACTATGGAGGATATAGCTTGTAAAAGAATTACAAGACGGTAGAAAATACTAAATCATGTTGAGATACATTAAATTTTTGTGGTAAGCAATAGAAAGAGAAGGAAATTTTTTTTAAGAATTTGCTCATGGTACCTGGGGATTTTGATCTCATGGATTGGTTTTGCTCCAATGGGATCTCTGCGAAGATCATATCCTTTGTTATCACCAGTGACCCTACCAAATCCATATCAAATTAGTTTCTATGGTTTACCTTACTAAGTAAGAAAATATAGAAAGTGTTTCCTCAAGAATAATTCAAAACAATATATGAGAAATTTCAAGTATGTAATGATTTTTCTTTGATGAGGACTCCATATCGAGATGAGCGGGCATATCCTTTCCATCTTCTAACACCGATTTTGGTGGTCGAAGATGAATATAGATCTAACAACTTAGTAGTGGCCATGTTAGATCGATGACACAACTATGGAAGTGATATACTAATTACATCTACGGCACAACTATGGTAGGTGATGGTAAGAGCACACAAACGGTGGCTTTCGGCATAACTATGGTGGCCGACTCGACAACACATGCAAGAACGAACAGAAGATCTAGAATAGTAGTGGTGCCTTTTGGCGCAACTATGATAAGCGACCAGATAGCACATAGGATGGAGCGAAGGAAAGAAGATCAGGAAAAGATAAGTGTAGGTGACCAAGGAAGTAGATAGACAACGCCGAAGAGAAAGATTGTATAGTACAAACCGATAGTGGCTTCCGATGCAACAATGGCAGACGTTCACGACAACACATAGGTGAGAGCGAAGGCAAAGATCACAATGCCGTGGCGGCGGTGGAGAGGCGGAGAGAGGAATGGTGTTGCTAGGGTTAGCGTGGGGTCGATGCTATATTTATTTTGAGGGGAACAGGATTTGCTCCGTAGGATCTTGATCCAACGCTCATAATAGAGTGTATGTCTCCTTGACGCAGCTCCATCCGATCTTAACAAGTGTCCGTAGATAAAGGCCCACATTTAAGTCTCCGGTGGCCCAATCAGGCCCATAGCAATGAGACCCATCTAAAACTGGGCTGACTCAGCCCAACAAGGCCAATGAACTGGGTTAGACCCCTTTATATCGAGCTTTGCATTTATGGTTTTCTAATTTGAGAAGATATAGATTTTATATTAAATACATTCTTAATCTAAATCTAAATATGTATCTGTATTTGTATCTAAATCTGTATATGTATTTGAATGTTTGAATATCTAAATCTACGAGCAATTTAATAGATTTTGATCAAACAACAATGTCATTGGTTTATCTTTGATTTCACATATTATTTTTACGAAATTTTTTAAAACTTAATTACGTCATTGCCTTTGCTTCCCAAGCACCAAATTTATGGAAACATCTAAGTTTGAAAATATTTAATTAAAATCTAAAAATCAAAGACAAACTGAAAGTATTATTGTTTGATTAGAATATGATAAATTATTACTAGATTTAGGTTGTCAAAATTCATATTCCATATCAAGAAGTCCACTTACAAAGCACCGAACTTATAAAAACATCTAAATTGAAAATATTTAGTTGAAAAAATCTGCAAATTTAAGATAAATCATAACTATAAATATTTCTGGTTTATTTTTTATTTGCATAATTCTTTTACTAATTTTTTTTTAAATCTAAATGTTCTTTAAGAGGTATGATGCTTTAGGAGCCGTGACAATGAAAGGAGTGGACTTCTTGCTATGATGTATGGTTTGGCTTGGAGACAGTATGTAATATCTAGGGTTTCATAAAAAAATACTAAAAAATATAACTTTTTAACCGTTGCTCCGATGGATGATCGGGTTATGTGGTCGTGTAGTGCTCATCGATTAGGTTCTATTTTTATATTTACTTATCGAAAACGGACTTCGAATGAGATTGTAGCGGGCAGTTTAACGTGGGTCGTTAGATTAAAAAGGATATATATATATATATATATAGCACCTCTACAGATCGTTCTCTTCTTTTTTTTCTCACGCCGCACGCACGCCTGCCCCTCACACCACACGCCTGCCCTTTGCCGGCCGCCGTGCCGCCCTCTCCTCCCTCCGGCGATCCCCGCTGCCAAGAAAATCAAGAAGGGAAGAAAGGGAGAAGGAAAGAATGAGAGAGGAAGAGATTTGGGGGATTTTGGGGGGGTTTGGGGCAACCCTCAATTCTTCTCAAATTGAAGGTTCTCGTCACATGGTAACCTCTTTGTAGTACCTAGATGTATGAATTTCAAACGAATTTAGAATCAATCGTCGAACATTTTAGAAATTTGAGAATCCAGATAGGCTGAAACCGTATTTTTAAAAGTGGTATTAATCCGTCGGGAATCAGGTCTTGAGGTCGAAATAAAAGTTGTAGATGTAGTCGATATATTTCTAGTGGCACTGGTTTCACCTAATTTGAATAAACGGTTTAAAAGTTATTGCAAAAACAGTGCTGCAGTCTGGGTCCGAAACCAGGACAGCACGTCGTTTTCTTTTAATTTGGGGATGATGGATGTGCCGTTGGTCTTGGAGCATAACATGAAAGTTGTAGATTATTTTCTTCAAATGCTCAAGATATATTTATTTATTAATTTCAGATTAGCGGTTTAAAAGTTACGTCTAAAACAACGAAGGATATATGTTTTTAGCATTTTATCGGGATGTTCGATGTTTCGGGTTTAGAGTTTTTATACCGAATATTAGTGGAGCTTATATGTGGGATAGTTTCTGAGTATTGTTTTATGATTTAGGTGTAGAGTCTTCTGGCAAAACGAGCGAGAATCTAGGTTATCGATACGGTTAAGGCAAGTGCAAGATGAGCTAAATCTGTGTTGAATGGATGTGTTTATACCTTGCGTTATACTCCTTAACTGTCTTGTTATTTAATTATGTGCGATTGATATGTTATCTCAAAATTGTTCAAAATATGTATTCCAACATTTAGTATTCATGATTTTTTTCTTTATTATGAAATTTCAAGTTCCATGCGTAGCCATGGAGTGTTATTTGCTTTTCATTTAGGATCTTATGAGTGAGCGCTGACCCTGCTTGCTCAGCTTACCAATAATACTAAAAGGATATTCATGATTGTTCGGGATGAAAACTATTATTTCTTGATTTCTCGCTTTTCAAAAGAAAAGAAAGAAATGCTCTTGTTGATTCTTAGTGTGAATGTGCTGCATTAATTATGTTTAGTTCTAAATTATACTTGTTGAGTATTCTTTACTCACGCTTGTATTTCATCTGTGTTTTTAGGTACTCATCGTTAAGAACATGGGGTCGGGATGTAGAAGCTTCAACTACACGTCACTTTGCACAATATTTGCTTCATATTTTTAGTTTAATTGCGTAAAGTAACTTAATTAGCGTATTTGGATATTTGAGATGTTATTCGTATTATGGTTACTTTCATGGGATCGTAAGTGGTGGTTGGTGATGATTTTAAAGTTGTGGTAGTTAGTATGTCATTATCTTATTAACTGCCTGTCGTAGATGTCCAAATTACAGGGAAGACTCTGTCAAAAATTTTAATAAATTTTAGACTTAAGTAATTTTAAGATTTGGTGTGGCATCTTGGGTATGTTGATACCTAGGGTGTTACACAGTATGACTCTCGTTGTGATGTGCGATTTGGCTTGGGGCTAGCATGACTCTTATTGTGATGTGCGGTATGGGCTTGGGGATAGCATGGCATCATTGCGATGTGTGATTTGGCTTGGGGCTAGCATGACTCTCGTTGTGATGTGTGCTTTAGTTTGGGGCTAGCATGACTCTTGGTATGATGTGTGCTTTGGCTTGGGGCTAGCATATGGCAAGTGTATTTTCTCAACTAATTCAGAGTAAATACCAATGCAATACATATGTACCCATGTCACATAAAGACATCACAAGTGACATACATACTTCACTTTTCTATCTCATCTAACGATGCTTTAATTTGGTGCTTACAGCGATCATGGTGTAACATGATGATTACAGTTTTGCAAGAGATAATGGTGTAACACTGTAACATGAAAATTGATGTTAAAAGAGATAATCCTTGATATCAAGTACAAACTGTGGAGGATACATCTCGTAAAAGAATTACAAGATGGTAGAAAATACTAAATCGTGTTGAGATTTATCAAATTTTTGTGGTAACCAATAGAAAGAAAAGGAAACATTTTCAAGAACTTGCTCATGGTACCTGGGGATTTTGATCTCAAGGATTAGTTTTGCTCCGATGGGATCTCCACGAAGATCATATCCTTTGTTATCACCACTAACCCTACCAAATCCCTATCAAAGTGGTTTCTATGTTTTATTTTACTGAGTACGAAAATATAGAAAGTATTTGCTGAAGAATAATTGGAAACAATACATGAGAAATTTCAAGAATGTATTGATTTTTCTCTGATGTGGACTCCAGAGAGAAACGAGTGGTCCTGACCTTTTCCTCCTCTAGCATTGACTTTAGTTGTCGAAGATGAACATAGATCTAACAACTTAGTAGTGACCATGTTAGATCTACGACACAATTATGGATGTGAGGCCCAATCAGGCCCATAGCAATGAGACCCATCTAAAACTAGGCTGACTCCACCCAACAAGGCCCAATTGCTCCCTTCCTCTCGAGGCGACGTCGTCGGAGGGGGGAGGCCCATCTAAAACTGGGCTGAGTGCTGCTGGCTGCATCCTTGCTCTGTCTCAACCTCTTCTCAGGTGGGCAAGTCTTGGGCTGTGGACACTTCTGAAAAAAGTTTCATCATCTCCAATCTCCATAACAGTGCATTTCTAACTTCTTGAGATGATGCTTGTCATTGCCAGACTCTTGAGACGATGCATGTGTAGAAATAACATAACTAAAAAGGTATATGTCATATATCCAGACATGGGCAGTGTAGTGCTATTAACCTATAACTGATAAATTAAGCTTCTTTTGTAATTTGTATAGTCTTGAACCTTCTGATCAAAAGATTTGCTCTTCAGATTGGGTTGTATTTTGAGATAGGATCCAGAATAGGCTGATTATCACTGGAAATTGGGGCACGCAACTATCTTGCCAATCATCACAATACCTTACACATGCAGAGAGTCTTCATAGATAGATGGATAGATAAATTATGCGACAGTACATGACGAGGTACATGGTTCATATCCCCAGAGGACAGAATGATCTAGTTCTAAGCAATCAGATAGCATAGAGTTCATCTTTTAAGAGGCGCCTGCAGCAGCAACCTCCTCCTGGAGCTGCTTCACCTTGGTAATGTAATCACTCATTGCTTCCTCCTTTGATTTGCCTGTGAAGATTGCACAAAAATTTAGTTATCGGCGAGATGCAACCATGCCGTAGCACTAGAATGGACAGCAAAACGTAGTCGTGAGTTGTGACAGTATATGAGGAACAGAGAGAAGCATATGGACCTTCAACAGCCTTCCATGCATCCCATTTCGCTCTGTCCCTCTGGTTGAATATGCCAGGACGAGCTTTAGAAGATACGGCAAAGAGGAAATCGTAAGCAACAGTCATGGTGAATATCTTTGTAAACACAAAACACAATAACATACTCATATGCAGAGGCAGATCAAATTCAGATCAGCGACCGGCTAGTTCTTGCTACTACTAAACAGTCATAGTAAATTTGAATTTCAGAACCTAATTTTGAATATTATATTTGGGTTCTGTTGTCATTCTTTTTTATTGTCTTTTGGACCGTTAAGAATACAAATATAAAAGTATTGCCCTAAAATTATTTTCCATTGCAAAGAAGTTAAGAGCCTCCTTTTTATTAAGGAGAAACAAGAAGGCACCGGTGGGTAATAGTATATGTCCCCACTGGAATAGACTATTTCATTAGACAAGGACCATGAGAGCAATGAATAGAGTCAGTAGTTTGAAAGGAGCAGGGAGATTTCAAAAGTTTGACAAGGAAATTAAAGGTCACTGTATAAGTTAATGTTTGATTGGTACATCTATCCTTCGAGCATGTAGTAGATTACACCTTTGACCTTTCAACACAAAATGAAGAACAATAATTTATATTAGCATGGCTTAAGTGCATACTAAGACTACAATGCTGAACATGGACAGCTAGCCATTAGCCCATTACTCATCAGAAGCTAGATGCAACCAATTTCTATATTGTAGTGTAGATGTGGTTGCACTTGTGACCTACAACTCTACAAATGTGGGGAGTATCCAATACATCCCGCCCATTTGATACAAAAGATTCTGGGGAAAATGGTAGGACACAGGTTTAGGTAATCTATTATCATGCAAAGTTTACCACAAATCCAACCCAAATGCTTAGTACATTAAAGCTAAAATTAAAAACAAAAACTCAAAAGGGACTATACAACTTTGTCATGTTTGTATGTTATTGCAAAACCACCAGTTTAGACATTAACATTTTCTTCCCAAAGATTTTATTCTCCCTAGTCTCAAAGAAGACATTTTTTTAGAAAGAACACACTGATCTGTAATATTCCGTTCTTGGATCGTGATCCATGCATTTGAAAATTGCCCTTGCCTCTGAATGTGACCAGTCATAATAATTCAAGAATTGCCTTCACAACCAGAAAGAAAACAAAAGTAGCTGCTGAATATTAACAAATATACATACTAGTATTCACATCTCCAACAGTGGCTTGCTTGTAGAGTCCATAGAGGATAAGCTTGTTCTCATTGCTAGTGTTCTCAGGCAAGGTCTTCGCCTTCTCAGCATACTCTTCAAAGTCCTCCTGCAATGGACATCAAAATATCAAATACAAATTGCTGTCAGATCAAGCAACACTCACAACTGCTACAGTAGATCTCTTCAGAAGTTCCAACCTTCAGCCAATTCTACTTCGCAAAGCAACTACAGATTGCAGTTTACAAAACAATTGCAAACATCTTATCTCATAAATTTGTTCAGAGTCGCTGAACGAATCAGACACAGATATAAACAATCCTGACAGGGGAGAGTCGATCTAGTTTCAAGGCACCTTCAGATCAAATGGGATTCTCGAGAATGTCCATAAAGACGCAATAGATTTCCTCCGTGGTAGCATCAACAAGAAAGCTGAAGCATCGGCAATTCGACACAAAGATTACACTTACTCTACTACGGATCCCAGACGTCAAGAACAGCCCATGCCTAACAGATTGTGTGTAAGAACGCAATTCTCGGTAGAAATCAAAACATCGAAGCACTGAAACCCCATACTAAATTATTCTAGGCAAAAAAAAAAGCGTTACAATTTAAAGCCAGTCAAATCTATCAAATAAATGAAGCGTGAATCACGTTTAGATGAGGAGATGAGGGCTAAAGATTTCATCTTTAGCGGGATTAAGTGTAGAACAATAACGCTGATGGAATCAGGGAATGATCTGTATACCTGCAGACCCATGGCTCGGAGGTTTTAGGATTCCTCTTTCTTCTCTTCTTGGAATTAACGATGGCACCGGTGAGTAGATCGGATCTCTTTTATAGCGAGGTCCTGGCATTGTGTAGCGCAAAAGTCCCCACATCTTGTTCTAATTAAGAGTAAGTCCCTGTGCTGGCTGGACCACAATTTTAGTTTTACATGGAGGCCCTCAGGTTTATAAAAATTTCGACTTTGAGGCCCTGCACTTCGTAGGTCGATTGGTAACATGTATTTTCGAGAAGTCAACCCGTGATAATTTTTTAAAGAAGCATGAAATTCGTAATTCGCTCATCAGGCCCTTTCGCAGCCCGCATATTTATTGAGTATCGTAACCGCTAGGCTATAGACCCTTTCGCAACCCTCCGATTGATTAGTGATGTATTCTTGTTATCTTTCTACGAGAATTGACATTCTCTAAAAAAAGGTAAATTTATAGGCCGGAAGAAATTATGGAGTTGAGAGAACTTCAATGAGTATCATGGATATCTTCAGAATTTGCTTATGTTGCAGGAGTTTGCTAAAGAAGAGATTGGTCCATAAGGCTTAAAGAAGAGCTTGTGAGCTAGTTTCTTTGTTTCTCCATTGGTTGTTCAGCATTTTGGCAATTATCATGGAGTAGTAGTATGCCATGAAAAGGTCCAGAAGAAGCATTTACAAAGCAGCTAACTGATTGGCAATTTGGCATCCAGCATTGAAGGGCAGCAAGCAACTAACATACAACTGCTTCTACACTCAAGTAGCAGACTAGCAGTAACATGCAAACTGGGACTTGGTCTGATGCAAACAGTCCACATGCAGCTCTTTTCCCCAGCCAAAGCACAACCAACCAGCCTATAGTTTGTGTTACAGAATCAATCTTCCTTACATTCAAGTTATTTTTTTCTCAAGCAGGCATTGATTTGCAAACCATAGGAGTATGTAAAAGCTATCTAGTTGCTCCCTGCTGTTATGGTCTCGGAGAGGAACATATATTGCCAAGTTTCCAATACTTGTCTGAATTTCTGATCTGAGTCCATTGCCCAAAGAGATCAGATCAGATGGTGGGCATCATCTTTACCATGCATGCATGGCAAGATCGGACAAACAACTCGTTGAAATTTACAATGGTACTAGCATACAAGCAAGAATCCAGTCAAGCCGAAAAGATCGGCAGCAAATCAATCACTCTTTTCCAAGTGGTGCTAGACGCTCGTACTGCTACTGGTAGTGGGGGCTCAGAATATCATCACTTCTGTACAAGATTAGTTCAGATCAGATTCCATGCCACTATGCCAGAATGCCAGCCCAGGACACCAAACATTGCATGTACGTACAGAGCATCAATCAGCAATTTATTCCAAGGCCTACAATCCACAAATTGACAGCCTGCATCAAGCATAGTTTATTTTTTGTAAAAATTGAAATTCTGCTCAAAAGAAACTGAATGAGGATAACAACTAGATTTCCACAACTTGCACAAACTCTTTGCAATCAAGCCATGCACAGTGCAAGTCCTGTCAAGAAGGCAGATCAGATGGCAACTGACCTCATTTGACAGATAAATTTGAGCATTCAATCACACAAGATCCTTTGATTTTTTTTCACGATAGGATTTAAGGTAGGGACGGGCACAAGCTAACATTGATCTGTCAAACCTCTAATGATCTTTAACAGAACTAGGATCAAGAAACCGCATATAAATATGTTGTACATCATGGCTAACGCAATTTAGTGAACAATGCTTTAGGAGGGGAATTAATCGGGACACAGCACATGTGTGGAATCCAACTCATTAGATAGCAGAGCATGCAAATCAGTACCAAATATCAAACAGAAGAGGTACGAGGACATATAAATGATAAGCTGGTCTCTATTTCCAGCACAAAAACAAAATTTAGATTTAGTCCTTGGTAGCACCCACTAGCTGCTGAACAAAACAAAACAGGTACTATGTCCGATCACTTCACTTCTTCTCTTCCTTCTCTGCCTCAGCCGCCCTCTTCTGGCGGGCACCAACATGGCGCTGGTTCATCCTCTCAACGCGGAGCTTACCATAGGCCTTGAACGCTTTCATCTCATCGGTAACCTTCACAACCTCCACAGAGCGCTTCTCACCACGAGAGATAGGCATGTAGTCACCCTGGACCTGGGTAGCAGTGGCAAGCTCCTCCGGAGTGGAATCACCAGCCTGGCACAAACATAATCAAGTTCATAACAGAAGACAATACAACAGCAATAAAAATATATAAGAAACACAAGCTATGGAGCAACCATACCTTGACCTTGCGAGCACGCCTTGGGAAGATAACAAGCTTAGCCTTGTATGTCTTGAGTCTCTGGATATTAGCCTGCAGTCCCTCAAGCGATCGGTTCTTGCGACGGTGATCAACAGAAATTCCAATGGTTGGAGCAAGCTTCTTTGGGATGCTCGCTGCCTGCAATTATAGCAAAACACCATAGCAGAAAGATGAGGTTACATAATACATTCAAACATCACATATTCTCTATAGTGGAGGTTACAAGAATAATATACTTAAAAGAATTTACTAATCAAGCTAGCATCTTAATAAAAATTCAACATCGTTGGACATTTGGAGGTGAAGGGGATTCTAAGCTATTGACACAACAAAACAATAGGTAATTAACAATGTTCTACAAGCAGACAGTTCAAATTTGACCAAACAGTGTAAAAGAAATTGCCGTATACCAAATATTGATGAAAAAAGAAACCATGAATCATGTGGGAAGTGTAAATTGAATTCCCCTACAAATAAATAATTTAGGATATACAGGCCCAGTGACAGGTTGAAAATATGAGAAAATAACATAAGGGCAACTCAAATATGCATGAACAAGATATAGCATCACCTTCAGCTCCTCAAGGGTAAAACCTCTCCCAGCCCTTGACTTCATGTTATACTTCAAAGTCTGGCACTGCACAATTGGGCGAAGAGGACCAGATGTTGGGCGGGGGAAGATCTTAACAGCCTTCTTTTGGCGAGCTGAACATCAACACAAAATGTTAGATGATAGCTATCAAAGTACATGCAAGCAACAAAGAATTCACAAACATACTGTTGCTGTTATATTATTTTAAGAGGTAGTTGCTTACTACAACATAAAAAAATGCCCTGGCATCAAATATTGTCAAGAATTTTATGTATGCTCAAATAATATATATGCAGAACACTGTTCACACAATTCATCATTTTGCAATGGATACAGTAGCAGAAACACATAAATAACTGCATGATGGCATGGCGTATAACACAATGTGCATAATAGAAAAATGAAATAATTAGCTTTGTAACAGAAACAGTCCCAGATGAAGACAGACTACAAACAATTATTTAGTAGCTGAGAAAATGCATAGCATTTAATGTAAAATTTCAATTCAGCCAGATTACATGAAATCAGACACTGCACATAAAGGAGGTAACAATGACTTGATCCCACACAACAAACAAATAGGATGATCATGCAATGGGAGTATACGCATAAACTGCATACAAACTTCGTCATAACGGCGG
>KE372138.1:173554-188085 GCA_000418225.1 Zizania latifolia | reverse complement strand
AAGATTAGATCAGATCAGATGCCATGCCACAATGCCAGAACGCCAGCCTAGGACAACAAACAGTGCATGCATGCATGTATGTAAGGAGCATCAACCAGCAATTTATTCCAAGGTCCACAATCCACACAACACTCCAGCCTACATCAAGCATACTTTACTTTTTTCTAAAATAGTTATTCCCGCATAACTAATGCATTCCAGTGGAAATTCAGCTCAAAAGGAATTGAACGAGGATAGCACATAATGATTGACACAATTTGCACAAACTATCAGCAGTCAAGCCATGCACAATGCAAGTACTGTCAAGAAGGCAGATCAGATGGCAATTAACCTCATTTGATACATCAATTTAACATTGAAGCACACAAGATCCTATGATTTTTCTCGATAGGATTTAAGGTAGGGACGGACACAAGCCAACACTGATCTGTCAATCCTCTAATGATCGGTAACAGAACTAGGATCGAGAACAAGCATGTAAATAGGGTGTCCAACATGGCTAATGCAATTCGGGGAACAATCCTGAAGAAGCAGGAATTAATCGGACACAACACATCATGGAATCCAACAACTCATTCGATAGCAGACCATGAAAATCAGTACTGGATATCAAACAGAAGCGGTATGTGGGCATAAAAATGATAAGCTGGTCTCTATTTCCAGTACAAAAACAAAATTTAGATAAAGTCCCTGGAAGCATCTGCTAGCTGTTGAACAGAACAAAACAGGTGCTATGTCCTCAGATCACTTCTTCTCATCCTTCTCTGCCTCAGCTGCCCTCTTCTGGCGGGCACCAATTTGGCGCTGGTTCATCCTCTCAACACGGAGCTTACCGTAGGCCTTGAACGCCTTCATCTCATCGGTAACCTTAACAATCTCAACAGAGCGCTTATCAGCACGAGCAATAGGCATGTAGTCACCCTGGACCTGGGTAGCAGTGGCAAGCTCCTCCGGAGTTGAATCACCAGCCTGGCAAAAGAGCATAAGCAAGTTCATAACAGAAGACAATACAACAACAATAAAAATATATGAGAAAAATGAGCTGAGGCCATACCTTGACCTTGCGAGCACGCCTTGGGAAGATAACCAGCTTAGCCTTGTATGTCTTAAGCCTCTGGATATTAGCCTGTAGTCCCTCCAGTGATCGGTTCTTGCGACGGTGATCAACAGAAATTCCTATGGTCGGAGCAAGCTTCTTTGGGATGCCCGCTGCCTGCAATTATAGCAAAACACCATCAGCAGAAAGATAAAGTTGCATAATACAATCCAACATCATAAATTCCCTATACATGATGTAATTGCAAAAATAATGCACTTCAGCATTTACTAATCAAGCTAACATCTTAGTCGAAATTCAACATCATTGGACATTTGGCAAAGGTGAAGGGGATTCTAAGCTCCTAACACAACAAAAAATCAATACCTAACTATATTCTACAAGCAGACAGTTCAAATTGACCAAAAAGTTTAAAGTACGGTAAATAATGATGAAAAACAGAACCCATGGATCAGGCACAAAGTGACAATTGAATTCCCCCTACAGATAAATTATTTGAGATATACAGGCCCATTAACAAGATGCAAAATCTGAGAAAATAACGTAAATTAGGGCAACTCAAATATGCAGGAACATAAAAAGATAAAGCACCACCTTCAGCTCCTCGAGGGTAAAGCCTCTTCCAGCCCTTGACTTCATGTTGTACTTCAAAGTCTGGCACTGCACAATGGGGCGAAGAGGGCCAGATGTTGGGCGGGGGAAGATCTTAACAGCCTTCTTTTGGCGAGCTGAACATCAACACATAATGTAAGATGAGTAGATGGCAACTATCAAAATACAAGCAAGCACCAAAGAATTCACAAACATACTATTTTGTTATAATATTTTAAGAGGTAACTGCTTACTAGTTACTACAACATTAAAAAATATGTCCAAAACCAGAGATCAGTGATTCTGGACAGTGCATATCGTTAACAATTTCATCATTATGCAATCAATAGAGTATGACAAACAACAAGATAATTGCATTGAGGCGTGGCATATAACACAATGTGCATGATAGAAAAATGAATTATCTTTATAACAGAAACAGTCCCAGATGAAGAAAAACTTCAAAGATGGTTCAGGAAATGCATAACCCTCAATTGAGCTAGATTCCAAGCAACCATACACTGCACATGACTACATAAAATAGATAGTGATGGATTGACCCAACCGAACATACAAGTTAATCATGTAATGGCGCATATACATCAACTAGATATGAACTTATCATTGGTACTGTGAACTTAGTACATAAAGAAACACTCAAGCATGGCAGAGAGCAGAAATGATTGTGGAAGCAGCGAGCCATCGGTACACGAGATGGGGTGGGAGCTCACCGATGCGGCGCCTCTGCTTGCGGGCCGGCTGGTTGAACCAGGTCTTGACATAGTTCTGCCAGTGCTTCTTGAAGTGCCCGTTGGGGATAACGTTGTTGTGCTTCACCATTTTCTCCTCTCCTCCTTACCTGCGCAGCAAGGCGAACATCACCTCACATCAGCTAGACCAAAGCAAACCGGCTGCTACGCTTCGGAGCTACCGCCAAGATCCGAACGAACAGAGCCGCCCTCACTCGAGAAACAGCAACGGCGCGCTAGGGGCGGCACGGCGGAATGGGGACGGGACGACCGAGCTAGCGTACCTGCGCGACGTAGCGAAGAGGAGACGCGGCGACGGCGCGAGGGGGCGGACGAAGACGATGCAGTGGCGGCGGGGAGTTTCGGGCTAGGGATGGGTGCTTATAAGGGAGCCGCCGCCCCGCGCTCCCACCTCCAGCCCTAGATCCGACGGCCGAGATCTTCCCGCCCGAGACGCCGCAGTAGATGGGGCGGGAGGGACACAGCGGGCCGAATGGGTCTCATGGGTTTTTCTGGATAGGGAAGCATTTCATTTCTTCTCTTTTATTATATTTCTTTTTTAATATAGTCTTATGTATAATCGGGTAAAAATAAAGATTCACTATTTTATTACCCATAGAATGTTTCGACCATTTGTCATAGAATGGCTTTCAACTATTCGGGCACACTATGTAATGACTTAGATGTTTCATGTGTTGTTCTTACATGGTGGCAATTGGCAAGACAATCTGTGGGGTAATATTTAATGTATATTTGATTGAGTTGTGGATTATAAAAAAAAGTTATCGTGAGTTGTAAGCTATAAAAAAATATTTTGAATTGTGGTTTTGTGAGTCACCAAAAAGATGTAGAGTTATTTAGTTGAAGTGGATGTAAATTGGTAGAATGATTAGATAGCACAAACCGTAAAGTTGTAAAATCTAGATATAGACATATTTTACTATTATATTGATAAAAAATTTGTTGTGATTAAAAAATCCATATGTATTCGATATTTGTGTGGTTCAGTTTTTAACTAGAAGTTGATTAGAAGAGTTAATTCAAACATACTCTATGGTAAATCATAATTTTTCGGAAGAAATCCTTTTAATAAGTTAGAACTAAGTTTGTGGTTGCTTTTTAAAATTAAAAAAACAGAAAAAGGAAAATCCGTGGACTCCGACGCGGTGCGATGGGGCGTGACGTGGCGCCCCCGGTGGCATGCGTGCCTCCACGTGGCCTGCACGCGACAAGTTTGCCTTTGTAGCCGAGGCGAAGCGCCGCTGTACTCGCTGGAAATACGTATGTAGACGATTCCGCGAGGCCTCGTATTGCGTACATCGTACAGCGATATATCGAGCCAGCTAGCGACGCAGTGGCTGCCATTTTCGTTTTGGGAGCTCATCAATTCTGTCTATTTTCTGTCCTCCGTTGTTGTATGTGATAGCGAGACAACGTCGAGATAACATATGATTCGTGTGTCATCGCTATAGATTGTGAAAAAACAGACATGAATCGCGTGAAAACTGTTGTGATCTAATCTCTGGTAGGTATGATCAGCCCCTTATTTTGCAATGTCGGTAACCATTAGGTCGAATTGTTGTAACTACGGAGAACACTATCGGCATCAGGGCCGTTCAATAGCAGGGGCAAGGTGGTCACCTATTCCCAAAAAAAAATTAGGGATTTCAATGCTAATTAATTAAAATATATATTTAATCAGATAGAAAAAGAAAGAAAAAGAAAAAGTGTAAATTAGTGATTATAATTATTTAGTGGATTTATCATTCATGCTATTCTAACACAAACTCATCCCAACCAAATTAATATTTGATATATTTCTAAAATCAAAATAAATAATATATATTACAGTTATATATTTAACTAAAAATATAACTATATTATATAAATTATTCGATACTCCTATCTTATATCTCGTACCGACGCGGCGACGCCTACGACCCTATCTTATGTTTCGTACCGAGCCCTAAATTCATCGAGACGGAAAGGGATGTGTGTGTTCACATAAGATGACAGCGATGAGATCGGGTCCAACGGCCCAAATCGCACGCGCCTCGACATGCGTATCCGTCACGTGTCGCCGTGCGACTATCTAATTTGCCAAATGGCGCGCACCACACCGCCCTTCTCAGTTCTCACCTCATACATACCCTTCTCCTCTTCCTCCTCGCCTCGCCTCGCCCTCGCACCCGCCGCTTGAGTCGTGCTGGGCCATCCTCCGGGTTCCTCCTCGTCGCCGTCGTCGACTCCGACCGCCAGGTGGGAGACGGAGTGGCTGGGGAGGGAGAGACGACCGGCCGGCCAGCCACGGCTTACCAGTGCATGTCGACGGCCGCCGCGTCAACCGCGCGCGGTAGGTAGATGGTGAGCGCGCATGACCTCCTCTTCCCGCCTCCTCCTCCCCCATCTGCCTCCCCGGTTGCCCCATGCGTTGCGCGCTTGGATTCTTTTTCTTTTTCTTTTTACTTTTCGTGTGTCTGCTTCGTTGGATTTCTCGCTCTGCTGCGCGTTGTGCTTCCATTCCCCGCGCAGATCTTAACTTTTTTCGGTTCGGCGTCCACTGGTGTGAGGAAAAATTGTGGTGTTCCAGCGCGCGGTCGGATTTCGGCGTAGCATGTCGATCAAAGTTTCGATCTGGCATAACCCGATTAAGCTCATAACCTTTAACCCCCAACTTCCCTTCGAAATCTGACGAACAGATGCAGTGTTTTTTTATCTTTCAATCTCTTTTTTTCCCCAAAAGAAACGGCTGCAGTGTCACTTCAGTATTAAACTATTAATCTTCTGTGCTTCGTCACTTCTGCTCCCGCGTGGCATCTGCGAAAAGCCAATCTTTTGATCCAAAGACACCACTAAATTATTCCGCTTCAAGTTGCTTATCACTGCTTTTCTGAAGAAGAAAAAGAGCTGCTTGTTGTTGTGCTCCGCCGCCTTCCACGTTTGGAAGAAGTTGTTGCTTGCAAGTTGCAGTCTTTTCTATTTTATACAGACGCTCAATTATTCGAAATATGTTTCCATTTGGACTGCTGTGCTGTATAGCTTTGCTATACAACGATTGGTTTGCTGTTTTCATTTTGTAGACGTTTGAGCTATGATTATTCTGGTCGTAAGATCCCTATGAAGCAGAAAGAAGAGCCTTTTACTTCGGTTATCATTGTACCATCCACATAACATGTTAATAAAGAATAAATCTCTCATCTCGTTGTTGTCCTTTTCATGCTACAGTACATCTAGACAAAATTTGGTAAATTGGTGTATCAACTCGCTTTCACTCCAGACATCCTACTGATAGGATGACCAGAGAATCATAACCTAATCCCTTGGTGTTTGTGGTGATTTTCTTTCGTCAGACTTTTACCCTGGAGCTCGAACCTTGCCATGCTTGAGCATTCTCACAGAGAATTGTTGTTTGCCTCAGTCATGCTACTTACTTACCTTGCAGAGTTCCTTTCAGGGCCAAGTTCTTCTTTTCCCTTCTGTCTGGTTGTTTTTTAGGTATTTTCTACGACTCTTCACCTGAACTTAATCAACAGTCAACTTCAAAAACAAAAAAATGAATCGTTTTTTGGCTGGGTATGTAAGTTTGAATTTTGAAAAGTTAAAATTCTAAACCTGGATGCACTTACTTCATATAAAGCTAGATTGCAATGCTTGTTGTAGGCTTGTAGCACTGCTGGTGCAGGCAATCAACCATACTTATCCTCAGTGACCAAAATGGTCATTTGATTATGGGTGAGTTGGTGTGCTGAAATTTCAATGCTCCTAGTATTTGTGGGTAATCACTATCAATCTATCGCTCAAGTTCCCAGCATGTATTTAAAGATTTATCTTTTACATTTCACACACATGTGTTGCACGGTCAAGCAAGGAACATCCTACAGATTGCATTTGTATGGATTACTGTTCTTCCCTCTTGCAGAAATTGAGGAACACAGCAACAACACAAGCAAATTCAGCCTGTCTTCCAATGGGGGACTGCGTTGGTATCAACTACAGCAGCGCCAGTGAGGGCGAGGAGCACAAAGGAGGTCATGGCATCCCTAAGGTTTCCATCGTCCCCCTCATCTTCCTCATTTTTTACGAAGTTTCTGGGGGTCCCTTTGGGATCGAGGACAGCGTCAAGGCTGCCGGCCCGCTCCTAGCAATTGTCGGATTCCTGCTGTTTGCACTCATATGGAGCGTTCCGGAAGCCCTGATTACTGCAGAGATGGGCACTATGTTTCCTGAGAATGGTGGCTATGTCATCTGGGTCTCATCAGCTCTTGGGCCCTTCTGGGGATTTCAGCAAGGCTGGGCGAAGTGGCTGAGTGGTGTCATAGACAATGCTCTCTATCCAGTCCTTTTCCTTGATTATGTCAAGTCCAGCATTCCAGCCCTTGGGAGTGGGCTCCCAAGGACATTGGCAGTGCTCATCCTCACAGTTGCACTAACATACATGAACTACAGAGGGCTGACCATAGTTGGCTGGGTGTCAGTGTTTCTTGGGGTGTTCTCCCTTCTCCCATTCTTTGTCATGGGATTAATAGCTATCCCCAGAATTGAGCCTTCAAGATGGTTTGAAATGGACCTGGGCAGCGTGAATTGGGGCTTGTATCTGAACACGCTGTTTTGGAACCTCAATTACTGGGATTCAATCAGCACCTTGGCTGGAGAGGTTGAGAATCCGAAGAGAACACTCCCCAGGGCGCTCTCTTATGCTCTGGTTTTAGTGGTGGGGGGATACCTCTACCCTCTCATCTCCTGCACAGCAGCAGCTCCGGTGGTCCGGGAGTCGTGGTCGGACGGGTATTTCTCGGATGTCGCGAGAATTCTTGGTGGTTTCTGGTTGCACTCGTGGATCCAAGCAGCTGCTGCACTGTCCAACATGGGCAACTTCGTCACCGAGATGAGCAGCGATTCTTACCAGCTTCTTGGGATGGCCGAGCGCGGGATGCTCCCGGAGTTCTTCGCCAAGAGATCGCGCTACGGGACGCCGCTGATCGGCATCCTGTTCTCCGCGTTCGGCGTCGTGCTGCTGTCCTGGATGAGCTTCCAGGAGATCATCGCCGCCGAGAACTACCTCTACTGCTTCGGCATGATCCTGGAGTTCATCGCCTTCATCAAGCTGAGGGTGGTGCACCCGAACGCCTCCCGGCCATACAAGATCCCGCTGGGCACCGCCGGCGCCGTCCTCATGATCGTGCCCCCCGCCGTCCTCATCGTCGTGGTCATGACGCTTGCCTCCTCCAAGGTGATGGTGATCAGCGTCCTGGCGATGCTGCTCGGCTTCGCGCTGCAGCCGTGCCTGCTGTACGTGGAGAAGCGGCGGTGGCTCAAGTTCTCCATCAGCGCAGAGCTGCCGAATTTGCCGGACACGGGCGTCAAGGAAGAAGAAGATGACACCACCCTCCCGCTTGTGTTCTGACTCGCATGCGTTTTGGTCCTGCGAGTAGAATCCCCGAGTAAGTGTAGGAGCTGGGGTTTGCAGCTTTCTCTTCCTCATGGCTTTGCAAAGCCTGGAACTTCATCAGTTCATCTGCCCTGTATAATTACAAGACTGTCACCATGCTATCTGGATATCATGTTGGCGGATTGTAAAGCGGCCAGCTCGAGGAATGCTTCTCTTTGCAGCTGGTATTCGTTTCATGATATACTAGTATTATATGCTGCTGCTTTAATAACTGACCTGTCGTAGGGTTCCCACACCGCACAGTACCATCTCCATCTCTATTCACCTCCTGGCGGCGAGAGAAGAGGCGGTAATCAAGGCACAACGCTCGGTTACCGTTTGATTCATTCACGCGTAAATTTCTTAATTCAAAATGTAAATCCAGAAGCTAATACTCGGACCAGCTCTCAAATACTCAGACCAAACAATTGCTAGACCAGCTCTCAAATACTCAGACCAAACAATAGCTAGACACTCACTAAATTTTCTAGTTGAAACAAACAAGCACTAAATTTTCTTGCACTGTTAAGTGTTTCACGATTATAACAGCAAGCAGCAAGCTAGCAATCCACGCACAGATACACAGAAGACTGACGTATCATTCAAGCATCAACCGAATATAAGAACCATGAGTGTTTGAGCTCACGAATAAGATGGTAAACATGAAAGCTAACCACGATTTAGCATACATATGGATGGAACTTTGTCTCGGCAAAACTTAGTTTTAAAAATAAAACATGCACCAGTACATTGCTTTTTTGTCCATAAAACTTAAGGTAACCAAGTGGTCACAGAGCCCCAGATTATCATAAGATAGAGACCTAGCTTAGAACCGACAACCTTGACCATGGCTCCAAAAGATGAGAAATTTCATAAGCTTATGCCTCAGCGATCAAGACCGGAGGGCGCAGCTCTTCCTCCTCCTTAGGGGTATGGATGGTGACAAGGTCCGGCAGCGGGGTGATTGGGCCAAGCTTGCCCTTAGGGTCCCAGGCGAGCATGATCTTCACCTTGATACCAAGAACACCCTACAAATCAAAGTTCATTCAGTCCGACATTCATATAAGGCTATTAGTATGATACTTCTTTTGGTAGTGAACCAAACAAACCTGTCTGAGGAGCACATGTCTCACAGCTGAGTCAATGTACTCATTCACTGGCTGACCAGATGAGATCATGTAACCATCCTTGAACTTCATGGACTTGGCTCTTTGGGCCCTGAGCTTTCCACTCACAATGACCTGCATTAAGGATGATGGTATCAGCTATATACCTTCAGCTAACAATAGAAATATGCACATTCTCATATTTAAGAGTAAAGGAACAAACCTCACAGCCCTTGGCACCACTCTCCATAACAAAGCGAAGAACACCATAGCAAGCCCTGCCAAGTACATAAATATCAGAATATAGAAATTGACATCGAAAAGGAAACAAGTAAAACATATACAAAGCTATGAAAATCAAGTGACAATAAAATAGCATATGAACCACCACAGCATGAGAAGACAACATTCTTCCTTGAAATATCATGAAAAGTCCAAACAAAGTAACAACCATAACAACAGAGATTAAAGCAGTGTAACTGGGTAGAGCAAAAAATAACTAAACTAAAAAAATGAATGATTATGGAGAAAATAGTGTGAGATAGAATTAGTAGACAAGCAACATAAAGGATGTTCATCTGTGGATCTATCTCAACGGTTGTCTGGCCGCCACTGCTTCAAGAGCAGCATTTCCTTTGTGCACCAGTTTTAACATCCTACCATAATAATAAGAAAGCAGGACTAAACTAATTTCGGGTGCAGTAACTCATTGACACACCTAAATGGACCTGGATTTGAGGCAGGAATAGCATTATCGGATTGCATCAAGCAGGAACACATTAAAAGAATTAAAGAGCACACAGAAAGAAAAAAGAGATTGCACAACTCATAACAATCTGTTGCTGTAACAGACTAGGTTCATATATGATATATCTATCATAGACATTGGATACCTATACAACCAACACATTGTACCTATCATCCATCCTAAACCATACTGCTATCATCAAATTGTGCATGAAATGTGAGATAGAATTAGTAGACAAGCAACATAAAGGCTGTTCATCTGTGGATCTATCTCAACGGTTGTCTGGCCGCCACTGCTTCAAGAGCAGCATTTCCTTTGTGCACCAGTTTTAACATCCTACCATCATAGTAAGAAAGCAGGACTAAACTAGTTTCAGGTGCAGTAACTCATGGCACACCTAAATGGACGTGGATTTGAGGCAGAAATATCATATTTAACTATCCAGTGTCCAATAGCATGATCTGATTGCACCAAACATTAACACATTAAAAGAATTAAAGAACAAACAGAAAGAAAAAACATGATAGATTAATTTCATATATTAACCATAGACGCTGCATACCTATACAACTATACAACCAACACATTGTACCTACCATCCATCCCAAATCATACTGCTACAAGGCACCATCGAATTATGCATGAAATGTGAGATAGAGTTAGTAGACAAACAACATATTAGCCATTCATCTGTGGATCTATCTCGACGGTTGTCTGGCCGATGCTGCTTCAACTAGCAGCCTTTCCTTTGTGCACCGGTTCCAATATCCCACGAACAAGGTCAGAACGCAGGACAAAACAACACCAGTGCTAGTCAATCAATCCTAAATCCAAACACAGGAGTAGAGTAACGACAAGTACGGCGCTCGAACAACTGAACTGACGCATCACCTCACAAGATCCCATTTATCAACATCACACAGAATCATCGTCAATGGCAACAAATAGAAGCGGAAATCCAGGAGGGATTGTTATACCTGCGGACGGCGAGGCCACCGAGGAGCTTGTAGCGGAGGGATTCGGCCTGGGCGATGGCGCAGAGGCCGCGGTTGACGACCTTCTCGGCGTAGAGCTCGACGCCGTTCTCGGGGAAGTTGAAGCGCTTCTGCACGACGGAGGTGAGCTCCCTGATCCTGCGGCCCTTCTCCCCGAGCACGTTCTGCGTCCGCGTGGCGCGGATGATGATCTCGGTGCGCATCGGCGTGACGCGCACCTCCACGCCGGAGTAGCCGTCCTCGGCCAGCTCACGCGTCAGCATCTCGTTCAGCTCGGCGTAGAACACGCCATCGCTGACGAACTACACCGGAATCCCAACCACCAAAACCCGTCAGATCGTTCGAATCACACACGCACACAAATCCGAGGCGCAACAGAAGCGCGACCGCGAGGAGTCCCGTACCTTCTTCTTCTTGCTGATCTGGGTCGCCATGGCTGGTGGTGGAGGCGGACAAGGAGCAGCAGCTCGCTGCTCCGACGGCGGCGAGCGAGGAGCTAGGGTTTTGCGGGCAGAGGAAGGCGAGAGGGGGTGGCGGCGCAAGAGGGTCAGGCGATGCGAGAGGGGTGACTTTATAGTGGCCGCGTGTGGGTAGGGTTTGGGTGGGGAACGCAAGGCGGGGCGGTGTTAAGTGGGCCGGTTAGGCCGGTCCATATCCGATTGGAGAAACCCATAATCATTTGTGCGGCATCTCTGTTTGGGCTTTGCTTGGGCTGGAGGCCCAAGTTTCGTTTTCTTCTTTTGTATTTTCTAGGAGAAACGCTTTAAAATGAAACTTAAAACTTTCATGTATTTCAAACGTGCTCAGCCCTTAGGGTCACTTAGGGTCTTTTATATTCTAAAAAATAACCGATAAGTATCTATATTCTCTAGCTATTAGCTTTTAGATGCTAGTTTATTTCTAGAATTTGCGGTTATTTATTTTCACAATCTGAATTTCGGATTTGTGTTGTTATTTTCTTGGTACCTTTCCAATATAGATGTGTTAGTTGGGCTATATGTGGGTTGACATCTACTCATTACAAGTCGTTTAATTTTTTAAGATAAACTTATTTAATTTTAAAAAAACTTAGCATCTATAATCTCTAATAAATTACTCTGTTTATGATAGATTAAATGAAACTAACTTAATTTTTGATGTTATAATTATCAGTATCTATTTTCTGTAAAATAAGTTAAAATTAAAGAAGTTTGATTTATAAAAATGTTAAACTAACTTAATATGTAATAGATGTAGTATATGACAGAATAGCGTGCTTCTTAATATTGAATGACAGGAGATATATGTTGTGGTCATATTGCTTATTTCAGGAAAATATGCTGGACAGGTCTCCAAATCACATTCCAGAGATATATAGGAGTTGTGGATGTCTTTTTTCCAGAGATCTGGCGAAATACATGCCTACAAATAAAATGACCCTTTTTCATGTATGTCCCAACCCTAAGGACCGATGCTGGCTTATTCCAAAGCATTTTGGCAAACCTTAAGGCATGTACCGACAGCTTAGCTTGTCCGATCTCCATGCAACCTTTTTTGTTTTGCACTAACATTGTAACAACTAACAAAGTCAGGGGCGGATACAGGATACAATCGAGTATTGTTGCAAGATATCAATAACTTATCAATTAACCTAAGGGTTCAACTCTAGTTTAGTGACATCAATGTCTCTTTAAAAATCGTAATCATAGTTAACAAATTCTTGATGACATCGCATATCTGAAATCGTAGAACCGTCCTTAAACAAAGCGGCTCATGAGTTAACAACTCACATTCATCGCTCTCTCATGTGTACGTTGACACGGAAGCTCTAAATGTATCAAACTTTTAGTTGCTCGTATACTTATAGTTGCTCTATTAATGCACGAGTTCATAATAAATGGAACTTATAATTGTTGTGATCCACGATTTATACAACACTACCATCGTCACAATTATTTATCTATTGTCTTGTCATTAAATTATCTTAACTTTCACACACAGTTAATTCAGTTAAACTTTAAAGTTCTAACATATTTTTTACAAGTTTTAAATGTGTTATTATAATTTTACAATTTAAAAATACGTTGAAAAAGACATCACATTTACTGTGAGAGTGACATTCTTTAAAAATTTTAAAATTTAATGTCATATCAAGATTTTTTACTTATTTTTTCAGCAGCATCAATCTCCTCTCTCCTTTGGAACTTTTGCCTCTTACAGCGGTGTTGGGTTTAGTCCCACATCGAGTATCGATGGTGAGAGAGCATAATTTAAATAGATGGACATTCATCATTCATCAAGCTAGTCTTTTAGGTTGAGTAATTCGGATTTTAAGTTGTGGCTTCGATTAGACCTGCGGGTGAGCAGGCCCTGTCCTCACAAGAAATTAGGCTGGACCAGGTGTGTAAGCTCGATGTGTGATGGGGAAAATTGTTAGGCTTAGTTTCACATCGATACTCGATGGTGGGGAACACAATTTAAATAGAGAATAGAGAGATAGTCCTCACCTATTAGGTTAGTCTTTTAGGTTGGAAAGATTTAGACTTTAAGTTATAACTCTGGTTAGACCTACGGATGAGCGGGTCGTACTCGACCTCGGCGAGCTGACCCGTGACGTAGCAGGCTGGGCTCCAACGGGCGGTACTCGCCGCAGCGGAAGCAGCAGTCGTCCTCCTCTGATCGAGAGCGGCGACGGCCCTCCTCGAATCGAGAGCAGCGGCGGCGGAGGAGGAGGAAGAATGAGTCTCTTCGGGCTCGGCCGGTGAGAACGCTCGCCGTCTCGAGCCGTCCCCTTTGTTCTTTTTCTCCTGTGGCTTCTCTGGGTGCCGGCCGGGGTTGTTGGTTTTTGTTGGGATTGGGGATGGTCGCCGAGATCTGAGCCGCAGGAATTAGGGTTGTGGCGGCAGATCCGTCGAGTAGACAGTCCCGCTGGGCGCGTCCTTTTTTGCAGCCCTAGAACTAGAGGTCTAGAACTACTACAAGTATCTAATTCCGTCGCCATGGGAGCACCATCCATGTTCGATTCCTTTCTCTACGCTGGATTCCACTCGAAGCAGCACTGTTGCGCCTGATCATGCCGAATTTTGGGCTGCCTGCTGCTTCGTTCATCGTGCTACTGAGCGGGCGATTTCGTTTCTGCTTTGCCTGATAGACTTTATTTCATTTCACCAGGAACCAGAAGACGTTCCGTCCCAAGAAGAGTGCTCCGTCAGGCAGCAAGGTGAGAATTTCCGCTCCCAGATTCCTTCCTTTGTTAGCAGCAACAACTAAGTGCGCCGAATTATACCGGACCCATGGTGTCCTACTAGCACCAGGTTAACAAAACCGTCAGCCGCCGTGCCGAATTATACCGGACCCATGGTGTCCTACTAGCACCAGTTTAACAAAACCGTCGGCCGACCGGTTACCCGCAGTGGCCTGACGCCGGTTACCATTGTTACCAGTCCGGTCAGCCTAGAAACTGCAGTTAACGAATCGGTAACCGTAGTTTCATTAACCCGGATTAGCATGTATCGCCTCAATTGTCTTCATACTGCTTTGGTTTGGTCTGGGTCATCGGACATCAAACTGGATCTAATGTCACTGGGTGTCTATTTTTCTTGCATTTGCTAGTTTTGCTTGAAAGGTGCTATATTTCATTAGTTGCCATAAAAGTAGTTGGGGACATGCGTGTTACGCTTGTTGCTGGAAAAGTATTCATCAGAGTTAGTGTCAAGGGCCTCGGCCCCTAGGGCGGGAGGCCCCTGGCTGCGTAGCTCGTAGCCGGCGCGGGGCGGATCCCCTTGCCGCGCTATCTCTGAAGAACGGAGGGAGACTAGATAGAATTGAGGGAGATTGCAGAATAATACTCTTTATTGCTTGCCTCTGCCTTAAGGGCT
>KE372138.1:150299-168534 GCA_000418225.1 Zizania latifolia | reverse complement strand
TTTAAATAACTTGGACTCTAATTCCTTCATGGGCCGGCCGATCCTGCCTTACTGGGCCTTGCGCCCTCTTTGGGCTGGGCCCGGCGCTGGAAGTGCCGGCCCCACATGACAGTTAGCATAAATCATCATCGGCTGAGGTTAAAATCAGGGTTGTGAAATGTATATATGATACACATGGATTGGTGATGGAACTTAACAGAAAACTATGATTCTTTGTGCTAGTGGACAAACTTTCAACTGTCTGTTTTGACCCTGCCATCGCTGTTTAGTTCCCATTTGACTGTTATCAAGCAAAGGCCATCTCACGTTTTCGGTTTTTTGTTAATCAACATGAACTCAGTGTTTTGACCTGTTTGTTCGTGTAAGAAAAAAATGTTCTAGTTTGTTTTTTCTCAACGGGCCAATTTTTTTAGCCCACCGTTATCATTTCTACGTAACATCCATTCCAAAGCACTCAGAAAATTTTGGCAGATCAAGGTTCCAGGAATTGACATCTTTTATATCACATCATTTGACTGGAAGTCCTTAAAATTCATGTTATATTGTTACATCATATCATATTGCATGGCAAATGGCACCGTGTGTTACAAAACCATTCCTCATGTCAGAGCAAAATTTGTCATAATCATGCCTCAGTGCCTGCTTATCCTTGAAAAATGTTCATCTATTTTTGTTGCTTGATTGATACAATCTTCACTACATGCCCTGGATTCCTAAACCACCTCAGATAAGTACATGTTTAGGCATAACTATATTTTACAACAAAACTAGATACAGGAAATAAATGGTTCTCTGTAGCCTTCCTCAATATATTAGGTTTTGCCACAGAGCTTCCATGTTATACATGCCATTAAACAATAGACTGCATTGGAGTAATGACACACATATATAATTTGATATCATTGCCGTTATCCATTTCTTATGCAATTTTGCCCTTTTGATCTGCAGGGAGCACAGCTTCGGAAGCACATAGATGCCACTCTCGGCAGTGGAAACCTTAGGGAAGCTGTAAGGTTGCCGCCTGGAGAGGATATCAATGAATGGCTGGCTGTGAATAGTAATGTTCTTCCATTTCATTTCACCTTGACCTGTGCTTGAAATTTCCATCTGATTTTTATGTTTGTAATTTGTTGAATCTAGCATTAACTTCTGTAGGATGCAACTTGGTCTTAACCTAGTCATTTTGCCAAAGCTAACACACATCTTTTCCTTTTCAGCTGTGGATTTTTTTAACCAAGTTAACCTGCTGTATGGCACACTCGGAGAATTCTGCACACCTGAGAGCTGCCCAACTATGACTGCTGGCCCCAAGTACGATTTTCCATCAATCTCATTTTTTGGACTTGTAAAATAATCTTGTGCAAAGGAAGTTTGGCAGTGTCTCAATGATCTGTAGCTGCATGTGTAAACTTCTTTTAGAAGACATCACACATAAACTGATATATTGCTTTCTGCTTAAAAGCTAACATGCAAGTGATTACCTTATCATGTTTTAAATATTTTTTATTCTGCTTTTAAGATTTGTTCTGGTATTTATATCAGATATTAGGGTGTTAAAGTTTAGGATATGACCCGGTAGCTCAGAATGATTGGTTCACAAAGCAAATGTATGCCTCATGACTGCCTTTTCTTATTTTGGCCTTAGCCCTGTCTTTATTGGAGAAAATTTTCCAAAAGCACTTTATACATCATACTCCACCTATTTTAAGATGGACTTGTCAAGCCCATCATCCATGACTTACATTTTCTTACAGATTACTTGCATATTGATCATCTCATAACAAATTAACAATACAAACATGGAATTTGTGTAGGTATGAGTACAGATGGGCTGATGGTGTACAAATAAAAAAGCCAATAGAAGTGTCAGCGCCAAAATATGTGGAGTACCTAATGGACTGGATTGAAGGCCAACTTGATGATGAATCCATATTTCCCCAAAAGCTTGGTATTTCATTGTTTCCCACAGACAATTGATATTGGAATGAATGGACATTACTGAGGAAGTAGTGCATGCACTACTCGTATATTTGTCCAATGTTGATACTATCCATAACTGATCTGGATTTAATTACTTTTCCCAGGCACACCATTTCCACCAAACTTCAAGGAGGTTGTAAAGACAATTTTCAAGCGCCTGTTTCGTGTTTATGCCCACACATACCACTCCCATTTTCAGAAGATTGTCAGCCTCAAGGAGGAGGCTCATCTTAACACCTGCTTCAAGCACTTCATTCTGTTTACATCTGTAAGTCTGTTGTGTTTGTAGATTGGGCACTAATCACTCACCAAGATTGTGCTGTTTACATCTCAGATTTACTCTCAGATGTGAGAAACAAAGGGATGGCAAAATTTACATGTGTTGCCTGTTGGTATGTGGTGCAGGAATTTGGCCTGATTGACAAGAAGGAGCTGGCTCCACTCCAAGAGCTCATCGAATCAATTATTCCTTACTGAGAAGAACACCAGGACGGAACTGAACATGGATACCAAGTTCTTTACACGGATTATCGAGGAATTAGGCTGTTTGCAATAGTACTTTACTGGCATAGACCCTACTGTTCCAGATATCATACATAAAAAAGGGCATTTGACAATGCTAATGCTATGTTTGTGTACCTGTGTTCGTTCTTCCCGATTCTATATTGGCTTTGTAATCTTGCTTGTAATGTAATAACAGAACAGGAGTGGTGGATTGGCCGATTGGGTTATATTGCAAAGAACAATCTACCAATCCAATTGTGAGATGCAGTTGTTCCTATCTTTTCCTAGTGTCGACAGTTTGATTGTGTGCAAATATCATTGTTGTGCCTAGTGCAACTAAGGAACAAAGTTGGTTTCTTGTATCCTATTCACAACCCACAACAATCAAGATAGTGAAAATGAAATGTTGAAATGTTTGATTTAATATCATGGTTTAGATAGAGTTGGTAATAATCCAATCAAAACGCCATGGTTGGCAGTGAATACATCATAGATCTTATAAAACTGGGAGAATGACATCAGATAAGAACACAAGATGGAAGAGATCACTGACTCTGACTCATCATGAAGCGCTTGATTTGAACTGGTGGATGGTGATGCATGCAAGTGCCACGAGGCGTGGCAGATGGAAGCAGAGGAGAAGCTGTTCCTGGCGTTTCTTGGAAGCGGGTTGGGTGGGTGGTGTACTAGGGTTGCTAGACGCGGCCCTCCCAGAGGCACGGTTGGTTGTCGGAGCAGACGGCGATGACGGCGGGCGGCGGGGCGAGGCCGAGCGCGGCGGCGCGGCGCCATCGCTGGGGGCGGGTGAGACCGAGGCACGGCCCGTAGCGCATGTCCATGTCGAACTCCCGAACCATCCTCTCCACCTCCTCGTCCTCCTCCACGCGCCTCCTCGTCGCGTCGGCAGCTTCGTCGGCGAGATCTGGCGCCGCGGGCAGACAAACAAAGCAGATCAGATGGACCGACAAAAAAAAAAATCAGCGGAGACACGCGATCGATCGATCGCTTCCGAGACCGGGTGGGAGAAACCAGGCGGGTACCTTGCGCTGCGGGCTTCACGTGGTGGGACCGCTGCGCCGCCGCCTTCTTGGAGACGCCACCGGTGGGCTTGAGGCTGCCGGCGTGGGCCTTCTGCTGCCGGAAGAAGGACTTCATGTCGCCGCCGCCGCCGCTCCTCATGGCTCTTGCGACTCCGCTACTCTGTCTCTCTCTCTCTGATTAGGTTAGGGGGGAATGGATTGGGAGGAGGTGGCAATGGCGATGGGGGTTTATATGGGGGATGGATCATGGATGGGTGGCTGCGTCGGGAGAGGGGAGGTGGGAGGGAGTTGCGGCCGTTGTGACGGCGATTCGAATTTTGAATTTCGAAATGGGCTTCTCGGGTCTAGGGCTCAAATCCAACCGTTCATCCATCTTGGCTCGAATCGTGTCGTCTGAAGACGTGCTTGGGCAGTTGGGCTGCGAGCGAGTTTCCAAAACCGGCTATCCACAGGTCGTGGCGAGACATTGGCAATCGATTCCATTTCTCATGTTATTGAATTGATTACTTATATATGCTCATGTAACAATTTTATTCACTGTCACAGGAGCATTCTAAACTTATCATCAACATCAGACATAGTGTATATCCTGAAAGAAAAGAAGATTCGTCAAATTCGCCTGCTTAATTCAGATAGTTATTATCTTCTGATTTTTATCATAGCGTTAGTACGGACACATTACTAGTTACCGTTAATTGTCGACTGATTTCTAGTTATAAAACCATTGTTATCGGATCAGTAATACTGTTTTTTAAACTTACTGCAAGATGGTTGTACCATGCAAATATGAATAGACGGAAAAAATTTGATTTGACACTCTCAAAATGATTTATTGATTATGTAGTCATTCTATAACAATAATATATGAGATCATACGATACACGTGTTGGATGACAAAAAATCGAAGCTATTTTTTGACAGTGATAAATTATCAATTCTTTCTCAATTCACACTAATGACTGTATAACCAAGGACGGACTAGGGGGTATGCCTGGGTATATTGAACAAGTACATATTAGCACATAAAATGACACAAAGTATTAAATGGCTCAATGGAGAAGGCACCTTGATATAAAGGAGAGGTCATGAGTTCGCTGTTCGGACTGGTTCAAATGTTTTTTTCCCTTTTGGTCATTCCTATTCAGACTGATCCTAGCAGCAGACAAGCTGTGAATAATTTAGCTTTTTTTTCTTTGGTTGTTCATATTTCGACTGTTTGAAAAATAAAACTTATTATTTATATGTATATTATGTTATGTTTAGTGACTAGACTAGATTAAATACTTTATTGTTTGTGACTATATATATCATAATAAAAGTATGACTCTATTAGTACAATATTTGAACTATTTATATTTATGTAAGTTTCTAACTTAATCTTTTAATTTAAGACTTATCATATTATTTAGTGTATATATACTGAATTATGGTGCAAGTTTAATAATTATTTGCTCAATTACAATTTTTTACCAAATTATATATGAAGATTTCAACGCGACATACACATTAGTAAAATCTTGGTCCACCACCGGTATAATCTTGACCTGTCATTTACTCATTGCGTATCTTCATAGTTTCCACATGATACTAGTAGAATCAATTATAAATCTCATTGTAAAGATGGAAAATTGATGAAGCTGCACTTTATTACAATTATTTAAGGTTTTAAACGATTAAAGATATAATTTAATAAACAACTTTAAATCAATTTTTCAATAATGTTCATATATTTTTTGAAAAATTATATTGTTTAAGATTAAAAAAGTGTGCAAGCCTTGTAATTTTGAATGTGTCATCACCCCTGTAAACGAGGTGTGAAGCATATTGTACTAAACGAATATAACTTTCCAACCTTAGAAAGAATATGCCCATCCTTCCATGGAGATTGTCACCGCATCTATTTTTAAAAATTGAATACTATATATAGTAGAGATGACAGTGGGTCTAAAACGTGACTTCAATAAAAACCCGCTCATGAAACAAACACGCGAAACACTCTCAAAACCGCACCTGCAAAACTCGTGGGTTTTAAATCCAAACTGTGGCTAAACCCAACTCGTGGGTTTTAAATCAAAACTGTGCCTAAACCCATCGAGTACTCAAAACCTCGCGGAAACCTGTATGTTTGTACTCAAAATCTTGTGGAAACCTGTATGTTTGTAGAATCTGATGTAGAAGTTGAAGTGGAACCTAAAGCAGAAGCTAAAATAGGATCAAAATCTGAACAAAAAACAGAAACAAAAGCAGAAACTAAAGTAGAAGTATGGATAATCAAGTAAACCCGCACCCAACCCAACCTGAACCAAGTACCCAAACCAGTGGATACAAATTTAAACCTAAATCTCTACCCGTTAAGTCAGATAACCATGTGCAAAATTGACATCCCTAGTATAGTCTACTATGATCTTCTGGCGGTCAACAATTTGTGGTAATCGACCCACTAACCATGGTATATTGAGCCACTAAATAGTATGATTGTAAATAGATTTTGCTGATCTTTTTCACTGATTGACGATTTACGATAATCGATCAGCTAACTGTGCGAGAGCATCTCCAAGTGACCAAAAATCAACTTCCAATATCATTCTATACGGAGCATTCCCAATACAATTTATTCTCTAAATCTTCTTCCTCTTTGGAAGGCTATCAATATCATATTTCCTATATTTTATTCTTGTATCATGACATATGAACCCTAGTTATCGTATCTGTCGGGAATATGATCCCGGGCTACCACCCGAGTAGTTTTAAGCCGACCAGTCAATGGTTAGAGCCAACCAGGAGGACAATAATTGGGATCTGAAGACGTCCGAGACCAGCACTCGGGTAAAAAGCCCTCTCGACCACATGTATTCGGACGGTCACCATTAAGAGCTAGGCCATCATTAATCTCCACAATCCCGCAGTTATTAGCGCGATTATCCTTTGAGTTATTACCCATGATCTGACCGTTTGTGTCATTAATAGGTCATTAGTGGGGATTTATTCATCATTTGTAACCCCCGGTCTCTCCGGTATAAAGGGATCGGCGAGAGCCTGAAAGAAGGGAGGACTCATACAATCTGAAACATTTATACGCTAGAGTTTATTCACGCCCGAAGCTTATACCACACACAGGATTATGGTTATTATCCTCCGGGAGGCCCGAACCTGTATAAAATCCCTTGTCTCTGTCCCTGCGATTGAGATAACCATTAGATCATAGCATCACACTTCCCTTAGCATAAACAAAAACCTCTCTGCAGGCACCCCTGTAGGGTACTGTGGTCTTACGCAACGACAGCTGGTGCGCTAGGTAGGGGAAAAGTGCGTTTGTGTTTTTTTCAACTGATACAATGGCTGTTGTCTGCAAAATCGGCACTCAGGTTCCCGTTGGAACTGTGATCACTTTTGGAAGTCTAACTTTCGTTGGTGATTGTATGCGCCAATTGGTGCCGACTACTGCCGCCCCGATGAGGGCAAAATCTTTACGCATTGCGATAGTGCGTTCTTCGGTCCCCAAGGCGTCCGGGTGCCCAGCTCAGCCTAGGGCACCTGTTACGACCCTTCGGGCGTCCAAGCGCCCAGCTCCGTCCAGGGTTCGTCTACATCACGCCGTCGATTCGCCCGCCGACTTCATTATCTTCACCGGACCAGAAGTGCGAACGGTCTGACGGTGTCAATTCACCAAGGTCGTTTCCAAGCGATCTCTCCATCAGGCTGTATCAGTTAAACCGATGCCTTCTTCAGACATCATCATGACGGTCACGGGGGCTGTCTCTGACAACGAGCCCTCTAACTCCGCTGAGTCTAGCACTCATCGACGCCAGCGCCACGAGCGTAATGCTACTCACTCAGCACGTCGCGCGAGAGTCCATGCTACGGGCGGTGCCTCTCACCAAGGCGCTTCAGACGCCTACACCATGCACTTCAAAGGTTATGCCATGTACCGCACGCCGATCGCAAACCTCCTCGCCATCGAAAGGGCGCTAGCTGCCCTCCCCGACTCACCTGAGCTCCAAAGGGCTCGGGCAATGACCCAGGCTGCTGCTGCTCAGATTACTGAAGTGGCGCCGCCCGCACGGTCAAGATCACCAAGGCCATCTCCACGGCTGAGGCGTTTGTCGGCTAGATCCCGATCCCCGGACCGAAGGTCGATATCCCGATCGCTTCGATGGTTGAAACGTTCGCCGGCTAGATCCCAGTCTTCAGACCGGAGGTCAGCGTCCCGACCGTCCCAGTGATCAGAGCGTTCGCCGACCAGATCACGATCTCTAGACCGTAGGTCGCCTCCCCGATCGCTCTGGCGGTCAATGCGTTCGCATCTGCGCGAGCGTCTTGGGAGTTCCTACTCGGGGGACGCCCAAGAATACATCAACCAAGTGCGGGATGTGAGTAACACCATCTCTCACCACCGCGGTGAACGCGAGCGCCGCGAGCTCCGTCGTCGAGATCTATTCGACCGGAGTTATGGTACGCCTAGGGCTAACTGACCTGACACCGATATTTCGCGCCACGATGGCTTTCCAGCCTTCTCCGAGCGCCTTCGTCGAGTGGAGTGGCCCCGGAATTTCCGCCCAACGGGAGTTGCGCCGTACGACGACAAAACCGACCCCTCACAGTGGCTATGGATGTATTACACGGCCATTCGCACAGCCGGAGGGGATCAGGACATCGTGGCTAATTATCTCCCCGTGATGTTGACTTCGGCCGCCATCAGCTGGCTGGCTGGACTCCCAGAGAATTCTATTAACTCCTGTGAAGAGTTGTGTGATGCTTTCATCTCCAACTACCAAGGAACTTGGCAAAGGCCAGCCTCGAGTCACGATCTACGCCAAGTACGCCAAAAGAACGGCGAGTCTCTAAGGGACTATATCTGTCGCTCCTCCGAGCGCCGAAACGCCGTCGCTAGCATCTTCAACACCGACGTAATGTCCATATTCCAAGATGGTTTGCGGAAGCCCCCGGAGTTATTTCGCTATCTGATGATGCACGAGCCATGCGACCTTGGGGCGATGATCACCATCGCCGAACAATTCGCCAGCGCCGAGGATGCTGAGCGGGAGCAATTGCACCCGAAAGCTCAAGAGTCCGACAAGGCGAAGAAGAAGAAGGATCACTGCCAGTCGCCTTCACGCGATGATCGGGACAAGCCCGATTCCTCCTACCGCAATCGGAACAAAAAGAGGAAGGGCAAGGAGATCATGGTCGCTAACAAGGATTCCTGACCATCTGGTCAGAATAACTCGGCATTACAGGAGGTATTAGATAAACCCTACATAATTCATCCTAACAGCAACCACACCACCCACCAGTGTTATCAGCTGTAGAATCAGATGGTGAAAGAGGCGGAAGCAAATCCCCGGCAAGACAAGCGTCACCGGGATGACAAGAAAAAGAAGTCCAAAAAGGACGATGAAGACGCCGAAGCATCTCCAGCGGCAAACGACTTCTAGGAGCCTGCCCGAACGGTCTTCATGATTTTTAGTGGCGCAATCGCTACCGAAACCAAGCGTCAACAGAAGCTACTGGCCCGCCACGTCAACGCCATCAGCACCGAGACGATCGAGCGCCTACGTGGTTGGAGATCCCGATCTCTTTTAGCCACGAGGATCAGTGGACGGACGTCCCCAAGCTGGGACGCTTCCCTATGGTCGTCGACCCAATCATCCTCAAGGTCCGCCTTAAGAGGGTGTTGATTGATGGCGGTAGCGGCCTCGACGTTCTGTTCAAAGGGACGCTAGCCACACTCGGTATCACCGAATCCTCTATCTAGAAGATGGATACGCTCTTCTATGGAATCTTCCCAGGGAAGGCCTCCATACCACTCGGCACTATCACTCTATCGGTCACGTTTGGTACTCGGGACAATTACAGGACCAAGCATATCAAGTTTTACGTCGCCGACTTTGAGACCGCCTACCACGCTATTCTTGGGCGGCCGTCCCTCGCCAAATTTATGGTGGTACCCCACTACGCATATCTGGTCCTTAAAATTCCTAGACCAAGTGGAGCCTTCTCCGTGAAGGGGGATGTTGCCACCTCGCATGCCTGTGAGCGGGATAGCCTCGCCTTGGGGGAGGCCACGGACATTTCTGTTCGGATAGAAGAGATGGTCCAAGACGCCAAGACGACACCACCATAAGTATGGAGCTCCCGACCGCCACACCATCTACATCAAGCTTGGTGCCCTCGCCTGCTGAGTACAAGAGTATTCAGCTTTCAGAAGCCGACCACTCCAAGATGACGCTGGATCATAAATAGGAAAGCGCGCTTGTCAGCTTCCTCCGCTCCAACGTTGACATCTTCGCCTGGCAGCCATCTGACATGCCTGACGTACCTTAGGAGCTGATCGAGCATGAACTCCATGTTTACCCGACCGCCTAGCCTGTTAAACAGAAGATGCACATATTTACTCAAGATCGCAAAGAAGCCATCAAAGAAGAAATTGCACGCCTGTTGACAGCAGGATTTATAAAAGAGATGTATCATCTCGACTGGGTAGCAAACCCGGTCCTTGTAAAAAAGCAAAATGGGAAATGGAGAATGTGCATTGACTACACCGATCTCAATAAGCGATGCCCTAAAGATCCATTCCCGCTGTCGCGCATTGATCAAGTGGTCGACTCCACTACCGGCAGTGCCCTTTTATGCTTATTGGATTGCTACTCGGGCTAACATCAGATCAGCCTAAAGGAGGAAGATCAAGAGAAGATATCATTCATCACCCTATTCGATGCCTACTGCTATACATCAATGCCTTTTGGACTGAAGAATGCAGGGGCTACGTACCAGAGGGCCATTCAGCGCTGTCTGGCTGATCAGATCGGCCGCAACGTTGAGGCTTATGTGGATGATGTCGTCGTCAAGTCCTGAAGGCCAGAAGATCTCATCGTCGACCTCCAAGAGACTGTAGATAATCTCCACAAATTCTGATGGTGGCTCAACCCAGAGAAATGTGTATTCCGAGTGCCGACCGAAAAGCTGTTCGGGTTCATCGTCAGCAATCGAGGAATTGAAGCCAATCCCGAGAAGATCTCCGCAATTTTGAACATGGACAAGCTTAGCAGCGTCAAGCATATCCAGCGTCTTACAGGCTGCATGACATCGCTTAGTCGGTTCATTTCCCGACTAGGTGAGCGCGGAATGCCCTTCTTCAAGTTGCTAAAAAAAGAATGTGATTTTGCCTAGACACCGGTGGCCGACTAAGCATTCGCCGACCTCAAGAAGTTTTTATCTTCTCCGTCTGTCTTGGTTGCGCCGACTCCTGGTGAAACACTCCTCCTCTATATCGTCGCCACGACCCATGTGGTCAGCACCGCCATGGTTGCCGAGCGTCCGGAGGAAGGACATGCCTATCCGGTTCAAAGAATGGTATATTTCATATCTGAGGTGCTCGGACCATCTAAAGGCCGGTACCCCCAGGTCCAAAAGCTGTTGTACGCCATCCTCATTACCGCCCGGAAGCTCAAGCATTATTTTCAAGCTCACTCGGTGGAGGTGATCACTGAATTTCCACTCAGCGATATTTTATGGAACCGAGATGCGACTAGTCGGATCGTGAAGTAGGCCATTGAGTTAGGAGAATACACTCTCGACTTCAAGCCCCGCACTGCCATCAAGTCCCAAGCTCTCGCTGACTTCGTAGTCGAGTGGACCGAGATTCAACTCCCACCTGCAAGTGATCTCCAAGAGTATTGGGTCATGTATTTTGATGGATCGCTCAGCATTGACGGAGCAGAAGCTGGAATTCTCCTCATATCCCCTCAAGGTGAAAAGTTAAAATATACTCTCTAGCTATTATTCATGGCGTCTAACAATGCAGCCGAATACGAAGCTCTCCTTAATGGTCTGCGCATTGCCATTTTCGTCGGGGTTAAAAGATTAATGGTGTACGGAGATTCTAAATTAGTTATTAGTCAAGTCAACAAAGATTGGTCTTGTACTAGCGAGAAGATGGATGCTTATTGTCAAGAGATTCGTAAGCTAGAGGGAAAGTTTAGTGGCCTTGAGTTCCATCATATCCCCCGGGACGAGAACTCGGCTGCTGACTTCTTGGCAAAGCTAGGCTCGTCCAGAGCCCCTATGCCGAGTGGTGTTTTTCTCCAGGAACTCCCTAAGCCGTCAGTTCAACTTAATGAAGATCAGCCTTCGGAGACCTAGCAAGCCCCATCAGTTTTGGTCATCACCGATAATGAAGAAGACTGGTGAAAGCCGATCATCGATTTCATCCTCACTGCCAAGGCTCCTGAAGATAAAGATACAGCAATTCGCCTGTCCAGAAGGAGCAAACAATATGTTGTAGTGGGATCAAAGTTGTATAAGAGAGCAGCTTCAACCCGAGTACTCGTAAAGTGCGTCAGCAAAACAGAAGGCTTAGAAATTCTCAAAGAAATCTACTCGGGTATATGCGGAAATCATGCTGGTGCTCGGACTCTGGTCGGCAAGGCCTTCAGGTCAGGCTTTTATTGGCCGACTGCTAATGAAGATGCCGAGGTTGTCAATTTTTCGCCAAGCAGCATCATCTCCCTGCTCAAGCACTCCAGACCATCCCGGCCTCATGGCCGTTTGCATGTTGGGGGCTCGATCTGGTCGGACCTTTTTCAAAGGCCACCTAGGGTTATGATCGTCTGTTTGTAGCCATTGATAAGTTCACCAAGTGGATAGAAGTGATGCCGTTAAGGACAAGCATAGCCAAGAAGGCTGCAGAGTTCATCTAGGGCATAATATATCGTTATGGTATTCCTAATCAGATCATCACAGACCTTGGAACTCAATTTACTGGCAATGACTTTTGAGAATTCTGCGAGGATTGGTGTATTGAAGTCAAATATGCTTCTGTTGCACACCCGAGAGCTAACGGTCAAGTTGAAAGAGCTAATGGCATGATATTACAAGGGTTAAAGGCCAGAATATTTGATCCCCTCAGTAAATATGGCAATCGGTGGATAAAAGAATTACCAACTGTTCTTTGAGGTCTTCGTACTCAGCCAAGCCGAGCTACTGATCGGACTCCGTTCTTCCTTGTGTATGGGTCGGAGACCATTCTACCGGTAGATATGCTGCATGAGTCTCCCAAGATTTAGCATTATGAAGAAGGTGCAGCCGAGCAGACAAGAGAAGAGGACATTAATAGTCTTAAAGAAGCTCGTCTAGCAGCTGCAATACAATTCGATCGATACCAGCAAGGATTGTGAAGGTACCATGACCGTAATGTACGTGGTCGCTCATTTCAAGTGGGAGATTTAGTCCTTCGCCGAGTACAATCAGCAGTCGACGCCCACAAGCTATCAGCTCCATGAAAAGAACCATACATCATCTCCAAAGTCACCCAACCAGGATCATATCGCCTAATTCGTGAAGACGGTCAAAGGATCGTGAATTCATGGAATATTAAACATCTTCAACGTTTTTATCCTTGATAAAACAAGCTAAGTTATTGTTTTCAATAAAGATGTTTGACTTTCATTTCATTTGCCTTCTTTCATTCTTTTTGCTTGACCCTCGAGTGCTCAAAATCTTATCGTTTAACTTGGAAATCATGATCCGCTCTGATCGGGTTACGTTATTCTTTTTGCCCGCTTGGAGGCTTGGCTTAGTTATTCTGTGAACTACCCGACTGTGTTTTATGACGTTTTGACTACATGTGACGCTTATGGTTCAAAACAGCGTGCACATGGCTCAAGTTTTCCTACGCTACGGACCTAAGCTATAACATACAGTCAAACATTCATAATGAATGGTCGGGCATGGAACAAACTTAATATTAAAAAAACGACATTGTTTCATTGCATCAAAATATATACAATTGCAAGCTGTCTATATTTTTTCTACTCGGCAGGTGCAGCTGGATAAATCTCAATATCTGAGACTAAAGCAGTGGTTGTATCCTCCACCTCCGCGTAGATGCGCGTCACGTCGGAATCCTCGATGCTCGCCGGCCACCCCGCTCGGATGTAGTCCAAACGAGCTGTCGGATACAGTACTTGGACAATCCCGAGGGTGTGAGCGACCGCCGTCCGAGCAAAGTCCCGGGTTTGATCTCGTAGAAGTGTGTTCACCCCCTCAAGCCGCGCGAAGGACTCCTCCACCGACCAGACCATGCTGGATGGTACCTCATCAATCATCTTGATGAGCTTCTCGGCACTCGCTCGGTAGCGGTCCCGCTGCACTTGAGTGTTGGCCAAGCATTGCGCTAGGTCAGCGAATTGGGCACCCACCCGCCGGTGAAGTTCTGCAAGCAGAACATAATTTCAGGAAATGCTTTAATAAAAGCAGAGTACTAAAAGAATCCGAGTTGGTGGTCCGTACTTTTGTACTCACCCGACCACTTGTTAGTGGCTACCTCGGACTTCTTGAGCTCCTCTTTGAGCTTTGCCACCTCGGCAAGGGCTTCATCCCTCTCGGCTAAGGCATGTTCGGCCGTAGAGACCGATTGGTCCGCCATGCGGGTAGCCGTCTCAAGATGATCTTGAGAAGCAAACCACTCTGCCACGCAAGCACTGATTAGCACACCCGCAGAAGAAAAAGATAACGATAAAAGGTAGTCGGGACGCTTACCGTGAGAGTGGAACTCAAGTTGCTCATGAAGGATGCGATTGTCCTTCTCCAGTTTTGCCAAATCAGCATTTTTACAGGCCAGCTGATCAGTTAGCTGACTTACCAGGAGCTGCAAAAAGATGATACAAGTTAGTCCGAATGCATATGTACATTATATGTATAAAACTAACACTCGCAGGAACACTTACGGTGGACTCCTGGTTAAAACGGTTGAGTACCCCCAACCACTCGGCCATATTTTTCCCGACCACCTGGGTCGGGTCGCCAACAGCCACACCAGTGGTCGGCTGAGGAATCGCCTCGACCCCAACTGGTGTGGAATCGACTACTGGCGGTGTGGAATCGGCCACCACCGGTTCCACCGAAGGCTCTTCCACGGCAGCCGTCGTAGCAGTAACCTCCACCACTGGCGGCTGACCGACAGCGGGCACCGGAGTAGGTGCTGATGATGGTGCAAGGGCAGACACCGCCTCGCTCGCCGGGGTAGGTGCGTCAGCACTCGGCGCCGCCATTACCGTGCCCACGTCGCCAGCGGTCGGGACACTCGGAGCCGGTGACCCACTCGCCGTCACAGTCTTCTGCTGCTCAGCAGCCCCGGCATAAACCACCACATCAATGGTGGGGGTGGCCGATGCGGTCGGGCTGGCCGTGTCCTGGTCGAACAATGGCAATGAAGCATGGCTGCATAAAAATAATCACCAATGTCAAAACAAGGTTAGGTTTAATTACTTGACTAATACAATTGACAACAGGACTTACCACCCTGATCTCCAGAGCACCGTCTTCTTCAACCGCAGACTAGGACCTGCTCCCGGGGTAAATCCAGTTGGCGGAGGTGGAGGAGGTGGGGGTGGTTGTGTCGGAGGTGGCGAAGGTGTTGACACGGAGGATGACGACGTGGCAGCACCTCCAGTCGTTGGAATCACCGCGGACGTCTCTGAGTCGGCGCCCGCCTCCCCGACAAAAGACGATGGGATCTTTGGGGGCTCCTCAGCTGCTGTAGCTCTCGTCGTCGCCGTTGCCACAGCCGCCGACATCTTCACCCTTTTTGTCCGGGAAAGGCAAATTTCTTTGCCCTTCCTCTTCTCGCCAGTCGGCCCAGCGTGTGGGTCGACATCTTTCTCACCGACCCCCTGAGGTTGCTCGGGCAACGGTGCCAGCGAGCAGAAAACCTCCCGATCCTATGCAGTTCAAAGATTAGCACTCGACAGGTGATATTATCAAGATTCAAAAACTTTACAGAATATAAAGAACTTACTGCTGGTCAGGGGTTGTTGAGCTTGAAGGGCCGGAGGTCGACATCAGGGTTGAGCCCAAGCCGATTGGCAAAAAGTGGCCTTGCCCTACTCTTTACCTCATCAGAATCGAGGTACTCAGCCCTCTCTCTGGTCGGGTCATTTAGGCCCGAATACTCGAAAGCCGGATGAAGCCGAAGCTTTAGTGGCTGGATCCGACGGCGCATGAAACTGAGCGCCACGTAGACGCCCGACAAGTGAGCCACCCAAAGCTGCTGGATCATCTTCACCAACTCGTCCACTTGACCTTGCTCCTCTGGTTGGCAGCGATCGGACCAGGTGAGTGCTGGCATCGGCACCCGATCAATTTCTGGGGACAAGGCCGGCTCGTGGTTGGCGGCATAGAACCAACCCGAGTGCCAGCCCTTGTTGGAGGAGGGGAGCGGCACCGGGATGTACTCGGCCGCCTTCCCGTCTCGGAGTTGAAGCCTGCAGCCGCCGACCACATTCTTCTTGTTGTTCGGTCGCAGACAGAAGTAGTGGCGAAACAAGTTGAAGTGGGGCTCAATGCCCAGAAAAGCTTCGCATAGGTGTACGAAGATAGCAAGGTGGAGGATAGAATTTGGATTGAGGTTGCAAAGAGAAATGTCGTAGTGGTGAAGGACGCCACAGAAAAAGGGATGGGTCAGTAAGCCGAACCCACGAAGAAAAAAGGACTCGAACACCACGAGTTCTTGGGTGTTCGGAGTCGGTAACGCCTCGCCACCGGCAGAACGCCACGCTGACAACACACTCGGCAGAATCTCACCTCGCTTCTCCAGCATCACCACCACACGCGTTGTCGCCTTCGACGGTTGAAATTCCGCCGACCGGTCGACCGCCTCTTGAGGATTGAGCGCCGCCATTGGGATGTCTAAAGGTGGAGCTAGAGGCTTGAAGCTGAACAACTGACGCGCTTTGCGATAGCAGACAATGCAGTTGCAATGTCGCTTGGGGTTACGCGGCGCCAGAGCTCAAGAAAGAAGATGAAGGCTTAAAGTGCGCGGAAGGCTTAAGGGTCCTCATGCGGGCTATTTATAGCCTTCCCGCACGGCGGTTTGGATTCCCGAGGAGTCGCGACTGCCTAAAAACACGTCCCGAAGCAATCTTTGCCATTGATTGCGCCGGTCAATATTTTATTAAGCTTACCATCTAACCGATGACTGCAGATCCAGCGGCGGATGACAGGGGACAAATCGGCGCTTGTGGTTTATTAATTTAAACTCGCGTCCGAAGTGTTGTCTCGGAAGTTGGGAAATCCCTTAAACTGTTGATTCTGACAGACGCCAGTCTGCACGGGCAGACGTCCTTTCGCCCGAGGGAGACCTACAAATACTCCACGGCGTCGCGCTGCGTCAACTGATACCTTTTCGTCAAAAAACACTCGATGGGCCTACAAGTCCCTAGACTCAAGCTGGTTCTGCGGACGCCAATATGACGGTTGGGCGGATTCAAAGCATTTTTGATACTGGAACTTATTTTATTCAAAGAAACTCCAGTCTCGGGGGCTGCACTCGACAGATGCACCTGAGCGGTGCACTGATCGGGAAAGATTCATCAAGATGGAAACTTCGGAGCCCTTTCCGACTGCTCAATTTCATCTGCGCGCCAAAAAAGTGCTCGGGGGCTGCTGTCGGGAATATGATCCCGGGCTACCACCCGAGTGATTTTAAGCTGACCAGTCAATGGTTAGAGCCAATCAGGAGGACAATAATTGGGATTTGAAGGCGTCCGAGACCAGCACTCGGATAAAAAGCTCTCCCGACCACATGTATTCGGACGGTCACCATTAAGAGCTAGGCCGTCATTAATCTCCACAATCCCGCAGTTATTAGCGCGGTTATCCTTTGAGTTATTACCCACGGTCTGACCATTTGTGTTATTAATAGATCATTAGTGAGGATTTATTCATCATTTGTAACCCCCGATCTCTCCAGTATAAAGGGATCGGCGAGAGCCTGAGGGAGGACTCATACAATCTGAAACATTTATACGCTAGAGGTTATTCACGCCCGAAGCTCATACCACACACAGGATTATGGTTATTATCCTCCGGGAGGCCCGAACCTATCTAAAATCCCTTGTCTCTGTCCCTGCGATTGAGATAACTATTAGATCATAGCATCGCACTTCTCTTAGCCTAAACAAAACATCTCTGCAGGCACCCCTGTAGGGTACTGTTGTCTTACACAACGATAGTATCACTCTTATCCCTTTTTCTTTTCTTTTTCTCATATCACTTACGAGGAAAGTAGAAGTAAATAGAGAATAAGAGCTGCTCTCTAAAAATAAAGTAAATATGATAAAAGAAAGTTTTGGATCTCAAAAATTAGTAGCCAAATATAAAAATTGTCTAAGAAATATTTTAAACTAAAAATTCTCTAAAATAGAGATAAAATTTTATATTACGTATATTTTCGAGATATCTTGCCTGGCCGCTAAATGGTGAGGGGAACCTACTTGTGTGGACAGAAAGAGACTGTCCGGGCTGGTCGCCAAAGAAGCGATCTTTTTGTGTGGGAGGTTGCCCGACGAGGCTGCGGGGGCGGGGAACTCGTGGCGGAGGCGCGCCGCCCGCAACGCGACGAACGCCACCGCGCAATATCTCGCCCGGACCAATGGCCTCCCGCCCTCTCGCCTCCTCTACCCTATCCTCTCCTCTCCTCTTACCTTCCCCCGACCACCACCGCACTCCCCCACCTCGCGCCTCCGCGGTAACACCGCCGTCGCTCGCTTCCGCCCGCCTTCTGCCCAGCAGTAAAACCACAGTTCGGTCCGTGCGTGCGTGTGCGCGCGTCACCTCCTTCCTCCTCCTCCACTCCACCACCACTCGTCTTTAGTGGAGTGCCAGTTCTGTAGCCAGGCACTTCTCCTCTCCCCTCTTCCCGGCCCTCTCAT
>KE372138.1:94159-107902 GCA_000418225.1 Zizania latifolia | reverse complement strand
TTCGCCGCGCGCACCGCCGCCGACCTGCCCATGGAGCTCGCCCTCCCCACCGCCTTCGTTGTCATCCTCTACTGGATGGGCGGCCTCGACCCGCACCCGGCGCCTTTCTTCCTCTCCCTCCTCGTCGTCCTCTACAGCGTGCTCGTCGCCCAGAGCCTCGGCCTCGCCATCGGCGCCGTGCTCATGGACGTCAAACAGGGCACCACCCTCGCCTCCGTCATCACCATGGTCTTCCTCATCGCCGGCGGCTACTACGTGCAGCACATCCCTCCGTTCGTCGGTTGGCTCCGCTGGCTCAACTACAGCTTCTACTGCTACCGCCTCCTCCTCGGCATCCAGTACCCACACGGCGGCGGCTACTACGACTGCGGCGGCGGCGCCCGCTGCCTCGTCGCCGAGTTCCCGGCCATCAAGGCCGTCGGCCTCACCAACCACTGGGTCGACGTCTGCGTCATGGCTCTCCTCCTCATCGGCTACCGCGTCGTCGCCTACCTCGCCTTGGACCGCCTCAAGCCGAGGTGAAGTTTGATCCAAGCTAGCCGTCGTCATCAACCATGGCCACGAGACCATCCATGCAGCAGAAAGAATCCAACTTTGAGCTTCTGATCCATCAAGACCAACACCAAAACGGGTCAAACTAATCAACCGGCAATTTTACGCTCATTTCTTCCTTTCTTGGATGGATATTCTGCATCAGAGAGTTATTAGTAACTTAATCATGCGATTAAGAGAGTTAATCAGTTAATGTAAGAGAGGATCAAACGAGAAGATTACGCATGACATGTTCTGTCCTGTAATAACTACTGCTAGTACTAGTAGGGTAGTAGGGAGTTGGAACCCTTTACAATACGAGGAGGGGAGAAATACAATACAAACCTGCAGTTGCAGCTTGGCTCTGACCTGAAATTTTTGAGGCCACTGCTGATTCAGTAATCCGTTGTGTTGTAACGACCCGCCCCGAAATCGGGAATATCGTCGAAACAGGACGAGTCGGTACTTTATCGAAGACGAATAGATTCAAGATAAAAACATTTCATTCGACAGTAGTTTTATTGCAGACCTGTTTATTACATCACTTAAGTCTTACATAGCTGCATTTAGAGGCATACCTCGCAGCGGGCAGGCATTACAAAAGATCTAGTGAAAGCAACAACATCACACACGCAAGCATAAACTACTGTCTAAAACTTTCACTTGAGGACTAGGCCCGAAACCCTAATCTTTTGGATCTTCAGTAGCAACGTCTTCACCTTCATCTTCATAGTTCTCCTCGTCTTCGAGAAGATTCACAAACTCTGGGGGTGGGGTTGTAAAAACAAGGGTGAGTACTCAGCAAGTCTTGGAAATAAGATATACATATAGGATACAAAGAGCGGCAATGATTCTCAAAGAAATATAGTTTAAAAGTTCTAAGTGCTTATATCCACGGGTAGAGGTCCCAACCTCTAACCGCTCCCACAATAACAGTATAATTCAGTATATCTCTTATTTTCACCAACCTAGGACTGCTTCGCAATAAATCCTAACATATTTTTCATCAATTCAACTTATTACAACGTCATCTCAATATCTCATCTCTTATGCCGTTCCTCGGTACTAACTTGCCCATCCATCGGGAAAGGGTTCCCATTAATATCATATTCTCATTCCAATTCAAATTTTATCGCTCAACTAGCTTTGACTCCTCACATCACTCCCTATGAAGTCTTTTGACTTTCCGCTCCACACAGGAAAATTGTCAGCCACGAAGGCAGGCCGTATACTAGAGGGTATACTTTGGTAACGCCCCAACCCTTCCATTTAGTTGAAAACAAGTAGAAACACTATGCTAGGAAAATCATCAAGACACTTTGCTCATATCCGTGGGCACGGCTGTTCGAACAGATTTTACTCCAGCTGAAGGCGCACACTTTACCTTTGCGACTCGAACTCACTCTGCTACCAATGACGTAGGGGAGGTTCGGGACAAGGCCTATCCGAAGCAAACCTAGGATACCCCACTGCCACCTAGATAGATTCTCGACCAAAGATCGGGAAGCCGTGCTTTCTTCTTCTCCCTTGGAATCCCGCGGGTGCTCCAGTTCTAACTCCTCAACTCATCCACTAGCTGTAGCCTCGAAACTCATGCCCGTTAGGGACTTTGCAAGCGAAACCACGAGCCACCCCGATGATTCCATATCTATCGGCAGTCAGACTATCCTAATCCCACTAAGTACTAGCCTAGGGGCACCTCTTACGTACCCGTAAGGTTGCACGAAGTTGTGCTCATGCTATTTCTCAAGAAATCGGTCCTTAACAACTTTTCAATAAAATCAATCACATTTCAACACAACATATTTCTAAAATCATATCATCACCCAATCTACATCTAGTTGTCATGTTTTAGTATGAGTATGTGTGTATGTGTAATGCACCCATTTTTTAAAGAATATGCTAAAAGCAATTAAAATAATATAGTAAAACAATGGATGTAAAAGTAAATCTTAAGGTGACAAGGTAAAACATAGTATTCAATAACAAGGAGGCTAACTTGCAAGTTTAGATTTTAGTTATCATATTTGCTCAAGCAATAGACTATTAGTGTACGTGAGTGCGCAACCTAATCATGCAAATATAAGTTTTAAAAATATCACAAGCATTTTATAGGTTCAAGAATGTTTAAAAGAAGACTTGCCTTGGGATGGGTCAAAATCGGGATCCTCAGCTAAGTGGTCTTGAGCGGCATTGGTGTCGGGAGCTGTACCGCGTTGAGCACATAATGAAGAAAACAATTAATAAAAATTACAAGTTTAATTTAAATAGTGCCAAAATAAACTTGGGATTTTTAGAAAAATTTTGGTTCTGGAATGAAGTCATTTGGAGCTAAAATAGATTTTCTAGGATTTTCTGAAGTTTATTCTATTTTCAGAAAACAGAAAAGACACTGTCCATAATGGGCTGATTCAGAAATTAATTTTGAAAATAATAAATGGCAATGTGCATATGGGCTGGCCGGTCGGCCTGCTCGGCCAGGCCGAACTCACAACGGTAGTGGGTTGGCACAGTGGCCCAGCCGACTGGCGCAGGTGGCCTGCATGCGTGCGCGTGCTATGCGCGCGGCACGGCTGGTGGTGGGCTAGGTGTTGGGATATGGGAAGGTTACGCTAGCGCTTAATTTTTAAAATTTATCCCGTTGGCCTAGGAACCATGCAAGTAATGGGATCATGGATCGTTACCTCTAGCCACGAGACGCGCTCGGGCAGCGGAAGTAGAGTCAGTGAAGTGCGTCCTCGAGCTGCTCCTCATGTTTTTGTCCGCTCATCGGTGATCCGGTGATGGAGACGACACGATCCGGCGATCTAGCGAACTCCACGGGAAGAAGACGAGCACCACTATTGGAGTAGTGCATCTACGGTATCCACACGTCCGGGAACAGAATCACCTCACACCGGCATGCTAGCACCACTCGCGAGATCTAGGGAGAGATCGCTACAATCGGGGTAGCAAGGAGAGGTGGCGGCTAGGGTTAGAAACCAAGAGTAACAGCAACCTTTTCGTGCTAGCCCCTCCTCTCCTTATATAGTGCCCTCTCGTGGGCCTTTAATCAGTATTAAAGCCCAACAGATCTACTCTGTTCGTCTAGACCCGGAACTTCCGGTCCTAACCAGAACTTTCGGTTCGTCCAGAATCCAGTTTTCAGGCAGCCCAGAACTTTCGGTCCAACCGGAACTTCCGGCTCCTCCAGAAACCAAAACTGGGCTGGCCCGGAACTTCCGGTCTAACCGGAACTTCCGGATGTACCAGAACCCAGAACTTCCGGTTCCCCCAGAATTTTCTTAGGTACAATTCCATCAATCTCCCACTTGCACAAGAACCAATTCTTTACAAGATTTGAATCTAATCCCCTTAAGTGTGTGACCTGAAAGGTTCATATACAAACGGCCGTTACCCAGAAACCCTTTCCAGATCACCGATCAATAGCGGTACCTAACAGCATATATTGACCCCCGAAAGCATACAAAGTCAAAATCATACTTTCTAAACCTTGATATACTCACACACCAATCCCTTTAGCATCTTTTATTTGATAGAAGATTCACATAGCATAGTGCTAAACCTTGCATTTTTGTTGTAGATCATGGCACCTACTGCTAAGAACACTTCCACTTTTAATTTGGGATCAATTCTTAAAAAAGAAAAGCTTTCTGGAACAAACTTTATTGACTGGTATAGAAACTTGAGAATTGTTCTCAAGCAAGAGAAAAATAAATATGTTCTAGAGGACCCTCATCCTGATGAACCAAAAGATGATGCATCTGCCGCGGATCGGCGGGCTTATAAGAAGCACGCCAACGATTCAATTGATGTCAGTTGTCTCATGTTTGCCTGTATGTCCTCTAAGCTTCAGAAGCAATATGAGGACAGGGATACCTATGATATGATCATGGGACTCAAAGGCATGTTTGAGAACCAAGCACGGACTGAGAGGTACAACATCTCAAAGTCTTTGTTTGCGTGCAGGTTGGCGGAAGGCAGCCCAGTCAGTCCTCATGTGATCAAGATGATTGGTTACATTGAGAGCCTGAAAAAACTTGGTTTTCTCCTCAACCAAGAGTTGGCCACGGATGTGATTCTCCAGTCGCTCCTTGTGAGCTTCGAGCCGTTCATTTTGAATATGAACAGCATGGAGAAAAGTATGCCTAAATTACATGGGATGCTAAAAACTGCTGAGGATAGCATTAAGAAGAATTCTAGTCATGTGATGATGTTTCAAAAAGATAGCAAGAAGAGAAAACGCAAAAGAAAGACTAAAGCTTCAGATGTGATCTCGAGCTCTAAGTTTAAACCAGCTAAAAAGTCCAAAACTGGCCCCGCTACTTCTGACACCTACCACCACTGCCATAAGACTGGTCATTGGCGGAAGAATTGCAAGTTGTACTTGGAAGAACTCAAGAAAAAGAAGGGAAGTGTGACTTCTACTTCAGGTATAAATATTATTAAAATTAATCTTGCTACTCGTCCAAGTGATTTTTGGGTATTTGATACCGGATTAATGATTCATACTTGCAAATTATTGCATGGACTGAATAGGAAAAGGAAGTGTGCAAGAGGCAAATTGGATGTCCGTGATAGCAATGGTGCAAAAGTTGCCGCGTTGGCCGTCGGCGTTTATTTTTTGTCGCTACCCTGAGGATTAGTTTTGGAATTGAATAATTGTTATTTCGTTTCTGCCTTGGACAGAAACATTATCTCTTCGTCATGTTTAGAGGAAGACGGTTTTGAATTCGTAATAAAGAACAAGTGTGGTTCGATATTTTTGAATGGTATGCTCTATGGTGTTTGTCCATTGTTGAATGGCTTATATATTCTGAATCTTGAGGATAGACATGTTTATAACATTAATACTAAGAATCCTCAGCTTAATGATTTGAATCCTACCTATATTTAGCATTGTCATTTAGGTCATATAAATGAGAAGCGCATGCAGAAACTCTATAGCGATGGGCTTTTGGAGTCATTTGATTTTGAATCGTTTAACACATGTGAGTCTTGTTTACTTGGCAAAATGACTAAGACGTCTTTCAGTGGTCAAAATGAGAGGGCAAATGAATTGTTGGCCATTGTACATACTGATGTATGTGGACCAATGAGTTCTACGGCCAGAGGTAGTTTTCAGTACTTCATTACTTTTACCGATGATTTTAGTAGATTTGGTTACATCTACTTAATGAGGCATAAGTCGAAATCCTTTGAAAAGTTGAAAGAGTTCTAATATGAGGTACAAAATTATACAGGCAAGACAATTAAATTTCTGTGATATGATCGTGGAAGTGAATATTTGAGCCATGAGTTTATTGAACATCTAAAGCAGTGTGGAATCGTTCCACAGCTGACTCCACTAGGCATGCCCCAATAGAATGGGGTGTTCGAGCGGAGGAACCAAACTTTGTAAGACATGGTCTGGTCAATAATGAGTCAATCTGATCTTCTATTGTCCTTTTGGGGATTCGCTCTAGAAATTGCTGCTTTCACATTAAACTGAGTTCAATCTAAATCTGTAGAGATGACACCATATGAGATATAGACTGGGAAGCGTCTCGGGTTGTCTATTCTAAAGATATGGGGTTGTGAGGCCTATGTAAAACATTTGATGTCTGACAAGCTCACTCCAAAATTTGATAAATGCTTCTTTGTGGGGTATCCTAGGGAAATCAAAGGATATTACTTCTGTTGGGTAATGGGGAGGCTACGCTAGCTCTTAATTTCAAAATTTTATCCCGTTAGCCCAGAAACCATGCGTGTAATGGGATCATGGATCGTTACCTCGAACCACGAGACACGCTCGGGCAGCGGAAGTAGAGTCGATGAAGCGCGTCCTCGAGCTGCTCCTCACATTTCCGTCCATTAGTCGACGATCTGGTGATGAAGACGACGTGATCCTATGATCCGGCGATCTCTACGGGAAGAAGACGAGTACTACTATTGCAGTAGTGTCTCCACGGTATCCACAAGTCCAGGGACAGGATCACCTCGCGTGATCCGAAAAGATCAATCACAACACTTGCAATCGAGGAGAGGAGAGAGGTGGCAGCTAGGGTTCTCAACCAGGAGCAACAGCAGCAGCCTTTTCGTACTAGCCCCTCCTCTCTTTATATAGTGCCATCTTTTGGGCCTTTAATCAGTATTAAAGCCCAACATATCTAATCTATTCGTCTGGACCCAGAACTTTCGGTTCGAACCGAAACTTTCGGTCCTAACTGGAACTTCCGGTCCTAACCAGAACTTCTGGCTCGTCCATATTTCACTTTCAGGCAGGCCCGGAACATCCGGTCCAACCAGAACTTCCGGCTCCTCCAGAAACTGAAACTGGGGCTGGCCCGGAACTTTCGGTCTAACCAAAACTTCCGGATGCTCCAGAACCCGGAACTTTCGGCCTTAAGCCAGAACTTCCGGTTCCCCCAGAATTCTCTTGGGCATATTTCCATCAATCTCCCACTTGCACAAGAGCCAATTCTTGCAAGCTTTAAAAATCCAATCACCTTAAACGTGCGACCCGATAGGTTCATATGCAAATGGCCACTACCCGGAAACCCTTTCTGAATCGCCGATCAATAGCGGTACCTAGCAGCATATATTGTCCCCCGAAAATATACAAAGTCAGAATCATACTTTCTGAACCTTGATATACTCACGCACCAATCCCTTTACCACACGACATCTGTCAAGCTCAACGCGAGATTCGTGCCACCCTTGTTGACAGCTCGATAATTTACTCGATCAAGTAGTGGATTTAATCATGATCAACTCTTTGATCATAGTGGCATGGCCATGCACTTTTTAATCCAACTACCTCGAGGGGCCTAAAGACGTCTCTCTCGTTATGTAGGAGGGGTAAATTCTATTTTGACCGCTCACATCCCACGACATGTTTCGTGACACACCCGAAAGCAACCTTTATAACTACACTGTTACGGAATAGCGTTTGAAAGCCCCTAAGTGTGCTACTACACATTCTGGAATCAATGACGATCTCAGGTCTAAAGATTCTGCAGGTACACCATTTGAGATGACAACTGATGGCACATATAAAATAACAATCCCAGCAGTATCTCAAAGTGGGTCTATCCAACTCTATGTTCACTAACATGAGCCCACATCACTGATTTGACATCTCCATGTCTATGATCTGCGAAACATGATCATCAATCAGACAGATGTGCTAATCTATAAATCATCATTGTCCCACATGACGATATAAGATTAGGGATCGTTTAGAATAATATCGTAACACAAAGAGTTTTACAAACAAGTCACACACTTGTTGATTAATATAAAAGATATTTATTCAAGGAACAAGATAACCAATTATCCAAATGTACACTAGCATAGACAAGATACTTTCTCTCACATACACTGGACTCACTCACGCAAGTATCTAATACCCATAGCGCTTAAGGGAGCCTCATGCTTGGACTGTGAGAGAGGCTTCATCAACGGATCTGCAATGTTCAAATCTATGTGCACCTTGCATATCTTCACATCACCTCTATCTATAATCTCACGGATCTGGTGATAGCGCCACAGTATGTGCTTGGACTTCTAGTGTGACCTAGGCTCCTTGGCTTACGCAATGGCACCACTATTATCACAATAGAGGTCCACTGGACTAGACATACTAGGGACAACACCCAGCTCAGAAATAAACTTTTTGATCCAAACTGCCTCCTTCACATCTTCTGAAGCTACAATATACTCGGTCTCAGTTGTTGAATCTGCAACCGTTTCTTGCTTGGAACTCTTCCAACTCACTGCGCCTCCATTGAGGCAGAACACAAATCCAGACTGCGATCGCGAATCGTCCTTGTCGGTTTGGAAGCTAGCGTCGGTGTAACCACCGACAACGAGCTCCTCCTCACCTCCATAGACCAGGAATATATCCTCAGTTCTTCTCAATTACTTAGGGATACTCTTCACTACCGCCCAGTGACTTTCATCCGGGTTTGACTGATATCTGCTCGTAACACTTAGAGCATAAGAAACATCTAAGCGTGTACAAAGTATGGCATACATGATGGATCCGATTGCGAAGGCATACGGGATCGCACTCATCTTCTCTAGCTCATCAGGTGTCGAAGGACACTGACTCTTGCTAAGAGAAATACCATGTGACACTGGCAGAAAACCTTTTTTGGAATTCTGCATATTAAACCGTTTCAATACCTTGTCAATGTACATGCTTTGGTTTTATCCAATTAGCATTCGCGACATATCTCTATAGACCTTTATGCCCAAAATATATGCTGTCTCTTCAAGATCTTTCATTGAGAAACTTTTTCTCAACGAAGACTTGACAGCATCTAACATAGGAATATCATTTTCGATCAACAATATGTCATCTACATATAAAACTAGAAACATAAGTGAGCTCCCACTAGCCTTTTTGTAAACATAAGGCTCTTCTTCGTTCTTGATGAAGCCAAACCCTTTGACTACCTCATCAAAGCGAAGATTTCAACTCCGAGAAGCCTGCTTCAGCCAATAAATGGACCTTTATAGCTTGAAAATGTTTCTAGCATTCTCTGGATCATCAAGCCCTTCAGGTTGTATCATGTACACATCCTCACTTAGTCATAAAATACGACAATTGCTAGGATGATCGACTTTATCATTGTGACGGGCGAAAACGTTTCATCATAATCAACGCCTTGAATCTGCCATAAACCTTTCGCCACCAATCATGCTTTATAGATGTGAACATTTTCATCAACGTCTATCTTTTTCTTAAAAGTCCATTCACACTCAATAGTTTTTACACCATCGGGTGGATCGAGCAAGTTCCAAACTTGATTCTATTGCATGGATTCTAACTCGGATCTTATGGCTCCAAGTCATTTCTCAGAGTCTGGTCCCATCACCGCTTCCATATATGTCTTAGGTTCATCATTGTCAAATAATAATACGTCACGCTGCCTAGTGGTTAAAAACGCAAACCGCTCGGGTGCACGACTCAACCTCTCCAACCAACGTGGGGCTGGTGTCTCGACAACAGGCTCTGCAATATCTTGCATGTCGAGTTGCGGTTCAGTAGGAACTGAAACACTTTCTAGTGGTTCTCGAACCCCTTCGAGTTGCACTATACTCCCACTAACCCATTTCGAGAGAAACTCTTTCTCTAGAAAGACACCATTCCGAGCGACAAACAATTTGCCTTCTTCCCGGTTATAAAAGTAATATCCTTTGATTTTCCTAGGATACCCTACAAAGAAGTATTTATCAGATTTGGGAGTGAGCTTATCAGACATCAAACGTTTTACATAGGCCTCATAACCCCATATCTTTAGAAAAGACAACCCGATACTCTTTCCTATCTATATCTCATATGGTGTACTCTCTACAGATTTAGATGAAACTTTGTTTAGTATAAAAGCAGCAGTTTCTAAAGCGAATCACCAGAAAGACGATGAAAGATCAGTTTGACTCATCATCGACCGGACCATGTCCAACAAAGTTTAGTTCCTCCGCTCGGACACCCTAGTCCACTGAGGCGTACCAGGTGGAGTCAGCTGTGGAACAATTCCACATCGCTTCAGATGATCATTAAACTCATGGCTCAAATATTCACCTCCACGATCTAATCGTAGAAATTTAATTGTCTTGCCAGTATGATTTTGTGACTCATTCTAGAACTCCGTAAACTTTTCAAAGGATTCTAACTTATGCCTCATTAAGTAGATGTAACCATATCTACTAAAGTCGTCGGTAAAAGTCATGAAGTACTGAAATCCACCTCTGGCTATAGAACTCATCGGTCCACATACATCAGTATGTACAATGGCCAACAGTTCATTTGCCCTCTCACTTTGACCAGTAAAAGGCGTCTTAGTCATCTTGCCAAGTAAACAAGACTCACATGTGTCAAACGATTCAAAATCAAATGACTCCAAAAGCCCATCTCTATGGAGCTTCTGCATGAGCTTCTCATTTATATGACTCAAACGACAATGCTAGACATAGGCAGGATTCAAATCATTGAGTCGATGTTTCTTCGTATTAATGTTATAGACATGTGTATCCTCAAGATTCAGAATATATAAGCCATTCAACAATAGAAACACCATAGAGCATACCATTCGAAAATATCGAACAACACTTGTTCTTTATTACGAATTTAAAACCGTCTTCCTCTAAACGTGACAAAGAGATAATGTTTCTGCCCAAGGCGGGAATAAAATAATAATTATTCAATTCCAGAACTAATCCTGAGGGTAGTGACAAAGAATAAACGCCGACGGCCAACGCAGCAACTTTTGCACCATTGCCGACGCAAACATCCAATTCACCTCTTGTACACTTCCTTTTCCTATTCAGTCCCTGCAACGATTTGCAAGTATGAATTATTGATCCGGTATCAAATATCCATGAATCACTTGGACGAGTGGCAAGATTAATTTCAATAACATTTATACTTGAAGTAGAAGCGGAAGTCTCACTTCCCTTTTTCTTCTTAAGTTCTTTCAAGTATAACTTGCAGTTCCTTTGCCAATGAACAGTTCTATACACAAACAAAGACTTTGAGGTACCGTACCTCTCGACCCGAGGTTGGTTCTCAAACATACCTCGGAGTCCCACAATTATATTATGGACATCCCTGTTCTCATCTTGTTTCCAAAGCTCAGATGACATACTAGCATGCATGAGACATCTAACATCGAGCGAATCATTGGTGAGCTTCTCATAAGCCCTTCGATCAGCTGCAGATGCATTATTAGCTCGTTCATCAGGATGTGGCTCCTCTAGAACATATTCCTCTTTCTCTTGTTTGAGAATAATTCTCAAGTTTCTATACCAGTCAATAAAGTTTGTTCCAAAAAGAATCAATCGCAGATTACAAATGGAAGTGTTCTTTGCAGTAGGTGCCATGCTGTACAACAAAATGTTCAGCACTATGCTATGTTGATCTTCTATCAAATAAAAGATGTGCCACAATATGTAAAATGATCGTTTTCCCTCTAAAGACACATTGTGGGACAAGATCCATATTCATCTAACTCCTAGTGAGCTTTGGCATCACTGCTAGAAGATTAGTGACATAGGTAAGCAACACTTGCTAATTACCTTAAGCTAGTATGCTAGTACCGCATGAGAGATTAGGGGAGAGACGGTCACAACCGGTGTAGCCAGGAGAGGTGGCGACTAGGGTTAGGTCAAAGCAACAATAGCAGCAGCCCTTTCGTCCTAGCCCCTCCTCTTCTTATATAGTGCCCTCTCATGGGCCTTTAATCAGTATTAAAGCCCAACAGATCTAATCTGTTCGTCTAGCCTAGAAGTTCAGATACAGGTCCGGAACTTCTGAAAATAACCTGCTGTACGAATTTATTTCAGTCCTAGAACTTCCAGTCCAACCGGAACTTTCAAAAATAACATTCTGTATCGTATTTATTTCGACCCAGAACTTTCGAGTCACACGTGGAACTTCCGATTCATCTAGAATACACTTTTAGGTAGACCCGGAACTTTCGGTCCAACCAAAACTTCCGGCTCCTCAGAAACCAAAACTGGGGCTAGCCCGAAACTTTCGGTCCTACTGGAACTTCCGGATGCTCCAGAACCCAGAACTTTCGGTCCCTCAGAATTCTCTTGGGCATATTTTCATCAATTTCAACACAACACATTTCTAAAATCATATCATCACCCAATCTACATCCTGTCATCATGTTTTAGTATGAGTATGTGTGTATGTGTAGTGCACCCATTTTTTAAGGAATATGCTAAAAGCAATTAAAAGAATAGAATAAAACAATGGATGTAAAAGTAAATCTTAAGGTGACAGGTAAAACATGGTATTCAATAACAAGGAGGCTAACTTGCAAGTTTAAGTTTTCGTTGTCATATTTGCTCAAGCAATAGACTATTAGTGTACGCGAGTGCGCAACCTAATCGTGCAAATATAAGTTTTAAAAACATCACAAGCATTTTATAGGTTTAAGAATGTTCAAAGAAAGACTTTTCTTGGGATGGGTCGAAATCAGGATCCTCAGTTAAGCGGTCTTGAGCGGCGTCGGTGTCGGGAGCTGTACCGTGTTGAGCACACAATGAAGAAAACAATTAAGAAAAATCACAAGTTTAATTTAAATAGTGCCAAAATAAACTTGAGATTTTTAGAAAAATTTTGGTTCTGGAATGAAGTCAATTAGAGCTAAAATAGATTTTCTAGGATTTTCTGAAGTTTATTTTATTTTCAGAAAACAGAAAAGACACTATGCATAATGGGCTGATTAAGAAATTATTTTTGAAAATAATAAATGGCACTGTGTATATGGGCTGGCACGTTGACCGGGCCGAATGCACGGCGGTAGTGGGCCGCGGAGTGGCCCAGCCGATTGGCGCAGGTGGCCTACGCGCGTGCGCGCGCTGTGCGCGCGGCACGGCTGGCGGTGGGCCAGGCGCGGCAGAGGGCGCGATGCCGCGTGCCAAGTGGCGCGTGGCGCGCGGGCGCAGGAGTCGGCCGGTATGGGCCCCAGGCACCAGGGCATGGAGTGGTCACACGCGCGCAGGCACGCGCTGACCGACTGGGTCCACGCGCCAGTGCACCGAATCAGAGAGGGAAGGGCTCGGCCGGAGGTTGAAGAAGTTGAGGGACGACCAAAATTTCTCTGGCACGTATCTCCTTCAATACAACTCCGATGAACCCGAAATTTTAACAACAGAAGCAAAGGACCAAGATGATCATATCTTACAGTTAGATCTTCAAATCGAGCCACGGTTTCACTAGAATTAAAAAGGGGGTGATTCGACAGAGGGTCAGCACAACTGGTGATTGCGAGGTTCCAGCGATAAACGGGTTTGCTTTTCACTGGATTAGGGCCTCCAGGAACTGGTCTAAAGACCCTGATCGGTGAGACGGACCGCGGGTTGGCCTGGCGACGGGGAACCCGAACCATGGTACTCGGGCCTCGTCGCCGGCGCATTCCGGAGTATGAATCGACGCACAAGGGCATGGAACACGGTATACATGACCTAGAGATGCTACAAGTGCGAGGAATCGAAAGGAGATGGCGAGGAACGGGAGCTCACCGACGAGGGCTGAGTGACGAGGACCTAGGGTTTCGGTGGAGGCGGCAGGGTGAGGAGCTAGGGAGAGGGGCGGCGGCTTTTATAGGGACGGAGGAAACTTCGGGAAGAAGGAGCGGAGCCGGCGGGAACTCTTGGCTCGGCGCGGTGACATGGTGACGTCGGCGGAGAGTGGTTGGTCGGCGCAGGCGG
>KE372138.1:56583-86800 GCA_000418225.1 Zizania latifolia | reverse complement strand
CGCTTCACCTTCACCCTGGCTTGCGCTGGCCCGTCGCGCCGGCGGCGACGGCGAGGGCGGCCGGGTTCTTCCTCCGCGTCGCCTTCAACCCCTCCGGGAACTTCGACCTCTCCCTCTCCGCCAACCAAGACGGTGAGCGAGTTCCCCAATTCGAGTATTACTAAACTACTGCTTCAAATAGGAGGGACTTGTTTGCAGACCTAATTCGGGACTAAAAAAACATTCTTTTCCATCAATAATAACTCCAATGGGTCATTTAACACCAAAATTTGCTTGTTTGTGCTCAAGGGCTGGTTGTTTACTGCTGTATTGCAACGAGTGAAGTTCATTGGAGTGACATATTTAATTCACAGTATTACAATCGGTATTGATTACAAAAGGAAAATTCTGTACTTATGTGTGCAGAATTCTGTTGTTCAATGGTAACAACTTAAATAATCTATGCGTGAGTAACAATCAAGTTATTTTCACCAATTGTAGTGCCTGGAGAAACTTTAACTTATAATGTGCTGGTTAAAGGAACTCCCTTCAGATCCATGGGGAGAGCTTAGAAATGTGTGTTGAAAGAAGTGGTAGATTCTACCTTCTGATATAAAAAAAATCTTGTTTTCTTTGGATTCTTATGTTTTAACTTCATAGTGTACTCCTGTACTGTTAGTTTCATACCCACTTACCGTATGGTCCTTCCTATCACCATCATTTTGGATATATGCTGTCGATCAATCTGTTTGTGCAAAGTTCTGAAGAGGTGTAATGGTTTGGGGTCTTAATAAAGTTATATAAATTATCACAGATAATGTGTGAAAATGAAATCGCAAGACCAATCCTATTTTGGTCCAAATGTCCAAGCTTTCCACTCAACCATGTGTTTTGTTACTCTAAAGGATGCTCAAACTTAACGTGTGGAATGTGGCTTGGAAATGCCTAATTGTCTACTGTTGGTTCATTACGCCAAAGCCTTTCATATTAAGGAGGAGTATCCTGAAGAGAACAAGTAGTTATTCTGCTAAAAAAGTGAAGGAAAAGTGTACCAGTGGAATTTTCCCCATGATGGGCCAGCCGACATTTAACTCTTGTTACTTAAATTTGTACTACCAAAGCAATTTCTTTGTCATTTAGATAGTTTAAATTCATATCTTCACTGGCTATAGTTTTGTGGACATACTACCCCTTTTCTTTCGTTGAACTCATTCCCTTCGGTTGGGGAGTAACAATCTTTGACTGTTTTATGTAGATACCCCACAAGTTGAGCCTCCTCCACCACCTACAGAAGGTCGCTTTGAGATTGTCATCAACAAGGATATCATCCAAAAGCTTGACCTGTCACCTGTTCTAGAAGTACTCGGTGACTTGAATTCCATGACAGCAGGTCTGCAACCGTAACTCTACAAATGTCATAATATTGCATTGTTCACCAGCCGGTTACATGCTCTAGTTAACAAGGATCTGATGTACATCATTCAGCTCAAACAAGAAATCTTTTGGATCGAACGGTCGGGTTTACCATAAACTATGAGAGAGAAGATCCATACGACACACAGGAGCTGTCAGAGTTTCCTGATATAAGGCTATGGTTTGTGAGGCTCGATGCTTCTTATCCCTGGTTTCCAGTTGTCCTTGATTGGAGAGCTGGTGAGCTTGCTAGATATGCTGCAATGCTGGCCCCTCACCAGGTAACCAGATAAACCGGTTTTTCATAACCTGAACATGTCCATTTCACCCCCTTAAAAAAATTAGTGCTACATGCACTTTCAGCCAGTTTTGGAAGTTTATGGTAATATAAAATTTGCAAATCGCTGCAGATGAGCATGAGGCTTGGTGTAGTCTTCAACCCAGAGGCGCTGGAGCTGTTTGTGATGAAGAAGGTGTTTATTGTCTACTCGTGGCTAAAGCAGCAGAACCATCCTAAGCCCGGACTGAAGACGTCTGACATGGCGAGAATGCTTGGTTTTGGTATCGGAGATGAATTATTCGACTTGATTGAGAAGTACCCTATTGGCCCTTCATGAATCTATTAACATAACCGAAAGAATTCTGTGGAGAACAGGGATCATATCATACTAAAATACTGAACAAAGAGAGTCTTCTCATCTGGGGCGTTGCTGTATGTTGTTGCATCTACAGGAAACAAACCAAGGTGTAAATAGAACCACATAAATCAAAATTTTGTTCAGGAGTACAGTTTGAGATTTTTCTGCTGGTGCTAGTAGCAGGTTGTATGCAAGCTAGTGATCCTGCAACTGTGATTTTGCACAGCATTTTGCTTAGCATTACTGCCACTTGTGACGGCCTGACACGAATCTCTCTGATTTTTGTTGCTGCCCAACCTGTCTGTGGCCAGGAAGCATCCGACATCCAGAGATAAAGAATCATCTCTCTGCTCATCACTAGTGGTCAATGTTTAGTTAGGGCTTTGAAATCGTATAAGAACAAAGTGTACACTCCTTCAAAAAGGCGCAGCGTTTCCTGCAACCCTGTCTAGCTATTAGCGTAATAACCTATGTTACTCTGCTGACAGTTTGATTGGACTGTCAAAAGAGATATGGGATGTAGCCGTCTGGTGATGGTTCTCAATATAACCGTCCGGTGCCGAACGGTTACCGCAGTTACCAGCAAACTGGCCAAAATTCGAATTACATATTTTGGATTTCAAAATTTGAACCAAACGATTACTGAGTGGTTTGAATTGGTTATTACAGTTTGTGTCCAGTTTGACGTTAATAACGGGTTAAACTGGTTTCCATCGAAAACGGACCAGTTTTAAAAATATATAGAAAAAACAGAAAAATCATAGAAAATGTAGAAAAATTCAGAAAAAAACTAAAAATATGGAAAAATCTAAAAAAAAATGTAGGGATTCAAAGAAAATTTGTGATACGGTGATAAAAATTAATATGCCATTTGTTGTTTTTTGGCTGAATTAAATGATAGAGTATCACAAATTTAGTAATATCATTTTTGTGAAAAAAAGATGACATTGGCATGCTATTAGAGCATTTCCAAGAAAAGCTCTATAGCACTTCCTTTCCTAAATTTTAGGAATTAGAACTAAAAAATCAACTCTAGCAGAAACTCTAAAAGACTTCAAAAATTGAAGCGCCCCCAAAATCAACTCTCGCTCCTTCCCTCCTCATTTGTAGAGAACGTAGACTTGATCCCCCAAAATTGTTGGCGTGCATAGGAGGAACATTTCCGACGAGACACCACTCGTCCGCTCGTGTTTTCTTCCCTGGTTTGCCGTTGTCTTCTTCTCTCTGTCCACCTGTGTCTTCTTCCACAGCCAGTCACCATGTCCTCAACCGTTGCACTACTGGCCTCCGTCCATCACGTCATCGGCCTCCGCTAGTCGCCCTATACCCTCCGGTCAACGCACGTCGCCCTTCGCCCAGTGTGCGTCACCCTCCGGCTGCCTCTACCGCGTGTCGCCCAACTCGGCCACTCGTTGTCATCGTCCGCCCTCTGCCCGCTGCCACCGTGTGGTGCTCGTCGCCCTCTGCCAGCCCGTTGTCGCCGTGCGTGGCCTACTCCTTATATGCTATATGTAGCTATTCTCATTTGGTTCTGGTTAACGATTTCACTGGCGTCCAAATTGAACATAGAAATAAATCTTGCAAATTCATGTGACAAAATTAGGGGAAACTTCATTTACATTTGAAGCAAAAGAGGATTCAAAAATATAGGGAATATGTTTTAAGGAAGCTGATAGAGACAAGCTATATAGGGATAAAATCTTTTAGAATTATTCCATATACGAAGGATATAGAGAATCAATTTTAGAGAAACTGCTCGAGATGACCATGGGCCAAATTTTTTTATCGATCTTGTTCTGTTCTAAAACTATTCCAAATTTATTTTTTTTAAAAAAAATCACCAAATATCATCGTAAATCACGAAGTATTATATATGATTTTTTTCTGGAATCTTTAAAATTTTAAAATTCAAATTCAAATTTTAAACTGAACCATCTAGTGTACCAAAACCGGTTAACCTCTTTACCGAAACCTGTCTGGTCTAGACAACCATTTCGTTAAGGTGAACCCTGTGTCTGGTACAGTTAGATTTGAACATCAGACAATCCTGATACAGTACTGAACTACTGATCCTGTTCCATAAGAACTGCTGTTCAGTTTCAGTACTCAATTGGACCAGAAAAGGATTCATACAAGAAACCACTCATCGTAGCTAACTAATGTGCAGAAACCACTGAGGCACATAACCCATGGTGATCCACAATCCATTGTTCTGAAGATTGATGGATCATGGAAGTGGCATGTTCAGAGAAAACTGAAGACAATAGCCTGAACATGCAGCACCATCTATCCCTGCTGCTAGCATGGACCGCAGGGAGTTGTTCTGTGGTGATTCGGTGAATGACCTCCAGGCCCGGAGTAGTCCTCACTGAACCTTGGCGCCACATCATGAGATCTGCTCATCACTAGATGCCTCATTCTACCTGGGTCTCGCCCACCGTCGGATTCGCCACGCGTGTCCATCTGACGGCTAGCAGGTGCCTGCCATCTGGAGTTCTGCATCTCCTGGTACATATCAGAGTTTTAGGTGTTTGTGATCACTACATGTTCATGCTCAAGATGGTAATTAACGAGCTGCTTAATATTTAGCCAGACATATATACTGACCTTACTGTTCAGAGCTGCATGCAAACCCAAGTCCAGCCTAATGCCTGTAAATGGCGAAATGGGTTGATAAAATTCAGTACCTTACCTTCATATGCATGCTACATAGCAATCTGAGGTAGAAACAAAGAAAAATGTAGCTGAACTCAAATGGAAACGAATACTGAATAATTGTCCTGAGACATTACCGTGAACTGTTGCTGCCATGACCAGGAGGATGAGAGAAGCAAATGCTATGCAACTCCTCATTGCAGTTGCTAATTTGGATGAAGTGAAGCTTCAAAGAAGAGATTGAGGTCTGTGATCAATTGAAGCACAAGGCAGGTAAGGGAGACACATATATATAGCTTTGTTCCCAATATTGCAGAATGCTTTGGAAATCTGAAGAAGCTGCTCACGTGCATGTCTGCTAGCTGATGTTTCTGACACACACCCTTCTTAATTATTTGAATAAGAACGGAAGAGGTCTCGATGTGATTTAATTTATGAACACATGTAGCTTTGGTTCTGAGTCAAGATGCCACGTTTTCAGGAAGGGTGTTTCCCTTGAAAAGTGATGCTTGCATGTTTTACTCTGACCTAGTATGTAGTGCATGTCCTGACTCTGACCTATGTATATTCCAGGTCATCTGAAATTTTGATTTTGTTGCTACTGCCAATATTGTCAGGATCATGATCTTCAGAGAGAATGGCTTGGCATCTTCACCTTCCAGCTCGGCAAGCAACTTGCTCAACCAAACTCCCTGACATGCTGTTGTGACTGCTGCGATATACTTGGCCTCGCACGACGAGAGTGCAACCACCTTTTGCTTCACTGACTGCCAGCTGACAGGCTTATCACCCAGCAAGAAGAAAATACCGGAGGTGCTCTTGCATATATCAATATCACCCCAAGGTCACTATCTAAATAACCTGTCATCTGTCGTCATCTGTCATCTGTGCTGCCTTCCTCCTCCTAGCATAGCAACACCCATACAGCCATACTGCAAGGTACCAGCGAAGTACCTCAGTATCTATTGATTTGTGATCCAAATTCTAGATAAGAAGACAAGGAGAATGGAGGAAACATGCCTTCGCCTTTGTGGGCCTGAAAGGCCATGACCCACTCGGGACGCCGCGGGGTGCGGGGGGGCTTGCCCCCCGCGGTACGGATCGTCATCAATCCACCATTATAAATATACCTTGTAAGCCGCACAGAGAAGATAGAAACAATAAAATTCTCTCCTGCGTTCTGTAAAACCTTCCCGATATAGTGAAGTTCTGCTGTGGCCGGCGCCCGTGGTTTTTACCCTTCGATTTGGAGGGGTTTTCCACATTAAATCTGTGTCTTTGTTCGGTGTTTTGATCTGTGATTTTGTGTCGTTATTTCTAACAAGTGGTATCAGAGCATTGGTTCTATTCCCTTGGCCTAGGGTTTGTGCCGCAGCGCACATGTCAACGACGACGACGAAGTATGATCTTTCGCTGCTGGACTTAGACACAAGATTCTCGCTATGGCAAGTGAAGATGCGGGCAGTGCTGGCGCATCACGATCTAGATGAAGCCCTGGAGGGCTTCGAAAAGGAGCAGAAGGACTGGACGGCTGATGAAAGGAGGAAAGATCGTAAGGCTTTGTCTCAGATCCATCTGCCACTTTCGAACAATGTTTTGCAGGAGTGCTTAGAAGAGAAAACCGCTGCTACGCTTTGGATGAAGCTAAAATCGATCTGCATGTCAAAAGATCTAACCAGCAAGATGCATGTCAAGATGAAACTGTTCACGCACAAGTTACAGGTAGGTGGCTCAGTCCTGACACACATATCTGTGTTCAAGGAGATCGTTGCCGATCTGTTATCCATGGAGGTAAAGTTTGATGATGAAGACCTAGCCCTTCTTCTCCTATGTTCACTTCCTGCCTCGTTTAGCAATTTTTGAGATACTATACTATACAGTCGTGACACTCTAACCGTGGCCGTGGTCTATGAGGCCTTGACTGCGAAGGAAAAGATGAAACATATGGTTAACTCGGAAGATGCTGGTGGTTCGAGTGGAGAAGCTTTGCATGTTCGTGGGCATAGTGAACAAAAGAAATCCAATTCAGCCGGAAAGGGAAACAGTAAAAATAATCAGAAACATCGTTCCAAGTCGCGAGGACGACAAGGTGATAAGTTCTGCAGGTATTGTAAAAAGGATAATCATTTGATTACTGAATGTTGGAAGCTGCAGAATAAAGAGAAGAGAAACGGTACGTTCCAGCCAAAGGGTAAGCCTGATGGTAGTGCCTCAGTTGCCTCTGATGATAGTTTTGATAATGGTACTGTTCTCATTGCTTTTGTCAGATATGCTTCTGATGATGCTCAATGGATACTTGATTCTGCTTGCTCATATCATGTCTGCGTTAACAGAGATTTGTTTAGTACTTATGAGCCTGTGCAGAATGGAGGTACTGTGTGGATGGGCGATGATACTCCATGTGAGGTTGTTGGCATAGGTACCGTGCAGATCAGGATGTATGATGGCATGGTGCGCACATTGACTGAAGTGCGGCATGTTCCAACCATGACAAGGAACCTCATATCGCTAAGTACTCTTGATATTAAAGGGTACAAGTATTGTGCTGGAGATGGAGTTATGAAGATAACACAGGGATCTCTTGTTGTCATGAAAGGTGACATGAAAGCTACAAATTTATATGTGCTTCGAGGTAATTCTTTTGTTGCTAATGCTGCTGTAGCTCCTGATCCTGAAACTACTAAGATTTGGCACATGCATCTTGGACACATGAGTGCACTTGGTATGGCAGAATTAAGCAAAAGAGGTCTGCTTGAAGGTTGCCAGGCTGACTCCCTTGATTTCTGTGAGCAATGTGTTTATGGTAAACATAAGAGGGATAGTTCAATACTATTGTTCATAATACTGAAGGTATTCTTGATTATGTGCATGCTGATTTGTGGGGTCCTTCTTGTAAAACCTCTCATGGTGGTGCTAACTATATGTTAACTATTATTGATGATTACTCACGACGAGTTTGGCCTTATTTTCTTAAGTACAAATCAGATGCATTTGAATGTTTCAAAGAGTGGAAGGTCATGGTTGAGAAGCAAACCGAGAGAAAGGTAAAGGTTCTGAGAACTAATAATGGAATGGAGTTTCTGTTCTGGTGCTTTAAAACTTTTTTGCAGGAAAGAAGGCATTGTTAGACACCACACCATCCCTCACACACCTCAGCAGAATGGTGTAGCAGAGCGTATGAACAGAACAATAACTTCAAAGGCTCGGTGTATGCTATCCAACTCAGGTTTGAGCAGAAAGTTTTGGGCTGAGGCTGCTGCTACTGCATGCTACTTGATAAATCGCTCTCCTTCCACAGCAATTGGTAAGAAAACTCCTATTGAGATATGGTCAGTTTCACCTAGTGATTACTCACAACTGAGAGTCTTTGGTTGCACTGCATATGCACATGTTGATAATGGTAAACTTGAGCCTAGAGCCATTAAGTGCATTTTCTTGGGTTATGGTTCTAGAGTCAAAGCTTATAAGTTGTGGAATCCTAAAACAAATAAGGCTATGCTTAGCAGAAACATTGTGTTCAATGAATCTACTATGTTTACCGAGTCTTTGTCATCCAGTACTGATAACATCAAACTAGAGACAATAAGTGTGCAGGTGGAGCATGTGAATGAGGTTGAGGTACCAGATCAGGAAGTTGTTACTAATCCATCCCCTGTTAGACATTCTTCACCTGTCGTGCAGCCTACACAGGAGTCTATTGCTGCTGATCGTCCACGGAGGGAGATAGTTCGGCCGATCAGGTATATTGAAGAATGTAATGTGGCTTTTGCTTTAAGTGTTGCAGAGGAGGTTGAAGGTGTGCAAGAACCTTCAAATTATACAGAAGCAATTTTGTCAGTTGATAGTGAAAAGTGGATAGGTGCTATGCATGATGAGATGTAGTCACTTGAGAAGAATGGTACTTAGGAGATTGTTCCTTTGCCTCCCAGCAAAAAAGCTGTGAAATGTAAGTGGATTTACAAAAGAAAAGAAGGTATGACTCCTAATGAGCCTACACGATATAAAGCAAGGTTAGTTGCTAAAGGATTTAGTCAGATTCCAGGAATTGATTATACTGATGTCTACTCTCCTGTTGTGAAGCATAGTTTAATTCGTACTTTCCTCAGTATTGTTTCTATGTATGATTATGAGCTTGAGTAGTTAGATGTGAAAACTGCATTCCTACATGGTGATTTGGAGGAGGACATTTACATGGACCAGCCTGAGGGGTTCGTTGTTCTTGGTAAAGAAGACCATGTGTACAGGTTGAAAAAATCGTTGTATGGATTGAAGCGATCTCCAAGACAGTGGTATAAAAGGTTTGATTCATTTATGATTTCAAATGGCTATGAGAGATCTCAGTATGATAGCTGTGTTTATCTTAAATTTGTGAATGGATCACCTTTATATTTGCTATTATATGTTGATGATATATTGATTGCTGCCAAGAGCAAGAAAGAAATTGCTACTCTGAAAGTACAGCTGAGTAGTGAGTTTGATATGAAGGATCTAGGTGCTGCAAAGAAAATCCTTGGTATGGAGATATTCAGGGATAGAAAACCTGGGCTGCTGTATTTGAGCCAGAAGAATTATATTGAGAAGGTCCTTCGACGCTTCAACATGGATAGTTCTAAACCTGTGAGTACTCCATTGGCCCCTCATTTTAGGTTATCTGCTTCCCAGTGTGCTAAAACGGATGCTGATTATGAGTACATGTCAAAAGTTCCATACTCCAGTGCTGTTGGGTCACTCATGTATGCTATGGTCTGTTCTCGTCCTGATTTATCTCATGCTATAAGTGTTGTTAGTAGATACATGTCTAACCCTGGTAAAGAACATTGAAAGGTTGTTTAGTGGATTTTCAAATATCTGCGTGGTTCTTCAAATGCTTGCTTGTGTTTTGGAAAATCTAGAGATGGATTGGTTGGCTATATTGATTCAGATTATGCTGGTGACTTAGACAAGAGGAGGTCTCTCACGGGATATGTGTTCACTGTTGGAGGTTGTGCTGTAAGTTGGAAGGCTTGTCTGCAAGCTACAGTTGCTTTGTCTACCACAAAGGCTGAGTATATGGCTGTTTCAGAAGCATGCAAGGAAGCTCTATGGTTAAAAGGTATGTACTCTGAGTTATGTGGATTTCAGTCTTGCATTACCGTTCATTGCGATAGTCAGAGTGCTATTTATCTTGCTAAAGATCAGATGTCAAAAGAGAGAACAAAACATATTGATGTTTGGTATCATTTCGTTCGAGATGTTATTGAGCAAGGTATGGTAAAGGTATGTAAGATTAGTACTCATGATAATCTTGCAGATATGATGACAAAGCATGTTCCTATCGCTAAGGTTGAGCTTTGCTCAAGCTTAGTTGGCATTACTAACTAGCCCTAGTGGCTTTTGGCATTGACAGTAGATTTTTTGTTGATTCAGGTGGAGGAGTATTTTTTATTATGCTACAAGGATGAATTTGTCTCAAGGTGGAGTTTGTTGATTTGTGATCCAAATTCTAGATATGAAGACAAGGAGAATGGAGGAAACATGCCATCGCCTTTGTGGGACTGAAAGGCCATGACCCACTCAGGACGCTGGGGGGTGCGGGGGGGCTCGCCCCCCCGTGGTACGGATCATCATTAATCCACCATTATAAATATACCTTGTAAGTCGCACGGAGAAGATAGAAACAACAAAATTCTCTCCTGCGTTCTGTAAAACCTTCCCGATATAGTGAAGTTCTGCTATGGCTGGCGCCCATGGTTTTTACCCTTCAATTTGGAGGGGTTTTCCACGTTAAATCTGTGTCTTTGTTCGGTGTTTTGAGCTATGATTTTGCATCGTTATTTCTAACAGTATCCTCTTCACAGCAGCCAAGTGCTCCTATGTCGGCTTCTCCAGGAACCGGCTTACATAGCTAACTGAAAAACTTATGTTAGGTCGAGTGTGCAATAAGTATCGGAGGCTGCCCACAATGATGTGATACACCGTGGCGTCAGTCAGGGGGGCGGTGCTATCACGACTGAGTTTGCAGCGAGGCTCCATGGGCGTGTGCATCGGGTTACAACCTTCCATGCTGGCCTTCTGCAAAATCTTCTCAGCGTACCTTGAATGACAGAGTGAAAACTGCTTCACTTCTATGCCTAAGTAGAAACTGAGCAGGCCCAAGTCACTCATTTTGAATTGCAGCTTCATCTCCTCCTTGAATGCTTCAATCTCCCTACTGGCCGCTCCTGTAATCACCAAGTCATCGACGTAAATGCCGACAAGCAGGCGAGACACCTTCTTTTCACATATACACGACATGTTCGAATTCACACCGATGAAAACCCAGGTCCAGCAAGCAGCAATCAATCTTCGCATTCCAAGTCTGGGTGCTTGACGGAGGCTGTAGAACGCCTTGTGCAGTTTGAGAACCTTGTTCTCCTGTCCTGCAATTTCAAAGCTAGGGGGCTGCACGACCAAGACCTCCTCTTCCAGCTCACCATTGAGAAACACCGATTTCACATCCATATGGTGGATATGCCAACCTGCATGGGGCACCATGGCGATCAGCAAGCACACGGACTCAAGGTGAGCTACTAGAGCGAACACTTCATCGAAGTCCACCCCTACCGCTGGACATACCCTTTGGCGATGAGGTGAGCCTTGTGCTTGATGACAGTGTCGTGGGCATCTTTTTTCACCTTAAAAACCCACTTGAGGCCAATGTGTCAGTGACTAGCAGGGAGATCGACCAAGCTCCATGTGCGGTTGTCTTCGACGGACTTCATTTCTTCCAACATTATGCGATGCTAGTGCTCAAATCATTCTGCCTCAGCGAATGTTAACGGCTCTTCGTGGACAGCAAGGTGCAGCTCATCATCATCCAATGCAGAACCGTGCTCAAGCATGTTCTCCACCAGCCTAAACCGTAGTGTCTTCCCATCAGAGTGATCCAGCTTCTCCGCCATGGCGTCATTTGTGGGCGAAACGAACACGACGCCTCCGCTGCGACTAGTAGAAGTTTCTGGGTGTGGGCACATCGGGGTGACAGAACTCCCCTAGTCGCCAGTCCTTCGGTTATGCCGCCAATAACTCCAGGAACATGCATCTCTTCCCACACATGTTCATTCAAAAAAAATCTGTGGTGACAGTCTCCATTCTTCTCAGTATGAGGACCCTCTCCAGATCAAGCCACGTGGTGGAGAGAAGAGCATCCGACGGTGAGCGGCGTGGCTGGTTGGGAGGCTAGAGGGGTGCGGTGTGGGGCCGACGGTGTGGGGCCAACGGGGAGGCTAGAGGGGTGGTGGCACGGGGCTAGCAGAGAGTCCAGAGGGGTGGTGGCATAGGGCCGATGGGGAGGCCAGAGGGGCACGGCGTGGGGTCGGCAGGGAGGCCAGAGGGGCGGCGGCGTGGGGCTGGCGGGGAGGCTAGAGGAGCACGGCGTGGGGGCAGCAGAGCGAGGGCAGCAAGGCGGCATGGCCGACATCGTCGCCGCGCCTACCCCGGTGGTCTGCGTCGCGCCCCTCTGGTCTCCCTGTCGGCCTTGTGCCGCTACCCCTCTGGCTTCCTCGCTAGCCACATGCCACCACCCCTCCGGCCTCCCTACCGGCCATGCGCTGGCCACACCGCCCCACGCCAGTCATGCCACCGCCCTGCCTCGGCCCTCCACCATACTATCGCCACACCGTCGGATGCTCTTCTCCGCCACGTGGCTTGATCTAGAGAGGTCCCCATACTTAGAAGAATGGGGACGTTCCCCATGGAATTTTTTTGTTCATCCACCATGAATGACCCTCCACCGTACATGCGTTCATTGATTAGATTGTACGTAGCAGCAATACGCCTTTGAGCCGACCTCATAACCCACAAAGATCATCACCTTGCTTCTATCCTCCAACTTCTTGAGATGTGGGGTCACCTTTTTCATGTAGGCGACACAGCTGAAAGTGCGCATGAAGTGCACCACCAGTGTTGTTCCATGCCATGCCTCATAGGGGTCATCCCTTTCACTCCTTTCGTCGAGCTGCGGTGAGAATGAAGACGGTCGTGGTCACGACCTCTCCCCACAGATCACCTGGAACACTCTTGGACTTCATCATGCTTCTCGCCATGGAAAGGATCATCTGATTACGTCGCTCAACTACACTATTTTGTTGTGGAGAATACGGTGCAGTGAGTTGTCGCGACACACCATTGTTTGCGCAATACTCAGTGAACTCCCTGCCAAGGTCTGTCTGGAGCACGTGCAGCTTGTGTCATGTCTTATTTTCAACTTGCACCTGAAACAAACTGCTTTATCATAGTCGTCGTGTCGCTCTTGTCACCCAGCAAGCACAACCACATGTACCTAATGTGGTCATCAACAAGTAACAGAAAATATCAATGCCCACCGTGCGTCGGTGGTGAAATCGGCCCACACAAGTCACCATGGACAAGATTTAACTGACTAGCTGCATGGTCGTATTTTGTTGATGATGGGAACGATGCCCTCTGATGCTTGCCGATGATGCACCCTTCGCACACCTGGTCAACATGTTCAATCACTGGGAGTCCGTGCGCTAAGCCATTCTTTGATAGATTGTGCGGTGCATCGAAATTGAGGTGCCCAAACCTAGAATGCCACATCCACGCTTCATCGTAGCGCGTGGCTAGGCACACCGGTTGAGCTATGGAAGCCTACAGCAGGTATAGATGATTTGCCCTACGCCACTGTTGGTTATGGGGAGGCTACGCTAGCGCTAATTTCAAAAATTTTACCCCGTTCGCTCAGGAACCATGCGTGTAATGGGATCATAGATCATTATGTCTAGCCACGAAACGCACTAGGGCAGCGGAAATAGAGTCGATGAAGCGCGTCCTCGAAGAACTCTGCCCAGCTCTGTCCGTTCGCCAACGATGAAGATGGCGTAGTCCGACGATCTCTGTGAGAAGATCAGCACCGCAGTAGCAGCAGCGCCTCTATGGTATCCACACGTACAGGGACAGGATCACCTCAAGCCGGTATGCTAGTACCGCGATAGAGATCAGGGGAGAGATGGCCACAACCGGTGTAGCCAAGAGAGGTGGCGGCTAAGGTTAGATCGAATCAACAACCAATAGCAATGGCAGCAGCCTTTTTCGTCCTAGCCCCTCCTCTCCTTATATAGTGCCCTCTCATGGGCCTTTAATCAGTATTAAAGCCTAACAGATCTAATCTGTTCGTCTAGCCTGGAACTTCTGGTCCTAACCGGAACTCCCGAAAATAACATTCTGTATGAATTTATTTCGACCCGGAAGTTTCGGTTCTACCCGGAACTTCTGGTTCGTCCAGAATTCACATTTCAGGCATGCCCGAAACTTTCGGTTCCTCCAGAAATCAAAACTGAAACTGGGGCTGGCCCAGAACTTTCGGTCTAACCAGAACTTCTAGATGCTCCAGAACCCGAAACTTTTGGCCTCAAGCCAGAACATCCGGTTCTCCCAGAATTCTCTTGGGCATATTTCCATCAGCCATACCTTGGCAAGGAGTTGTTGCCATCAATCATGAATGCATAGCAAACCATCATCGATGTCCACCTTGCAGCCACTCTCATCGAGTTTCCCCAGGCTAATGATATCGCTGCGTAGCACCATGATGAAGTAGACGCCAGCGAGTGCTCGATGTTGCCCCATGCATCCCTAGAATAGGACCATTCCTTGGCCGTAGATGTCGACGTATGAGTCATCACCAAATCTGACTTTACAAGTGATGCTCGTGTCCAGCTCGACGAAGATCTCCTGGTGCCCCGTCATGTGGTTGATGGCACCAAAGTCTAGGTACCACGCCTCATCACGTTGATCGCCCGTGTCACCGAGCAGTGCCTTGACATGAGGCTCATCTAGGAAGATAGGCCTTGGTGCCACCCATGTTGTCTCCGTGATGGCATAGGCTTGCATCATGAGGATAGCTGTCTCATCGTCATCGTCCTTGCTGAGGTGTGCCTCGTTAATACGCTTGGGCTGGCGGCAATCCCGTCCCTAATGGCCCTTCTTGCCGTAGTTGCGACACTTGTCGCGGTCGTCATCATGGTTGGGCGCACCCTTTGACTCATGAGCGCCGCCCTTCTTCTTCGGTTCCTGGCTACGGCGACACCCATTTCTACTCGGTCAACAGGATCTTGCCACTCGCCACTGTTTGAGAAGATGACGAAGTCTGTCCTTTGTGGCTTTGAGGCACCCGATGATATCCTCTATCAAAAGTGTTGATAAACCTAACATAGTTTCAATAGTAAGGGCGAGCTGAGAAAACCTATCAGGTACCACACAGAGATACTTCTCCATGACCTTCATGTCGTCGACCGGGTCCCCGAGTGTCGCCAGCTCCTAGACCAGATCGCTCAGCTAGAGCGCGAAGTCTTTGACGGACTCACCATCACGGAACTAGATCGTCTCATACTCCCTTTGCGGTTGTTGTGCCTTGGCCTTGCGCACGCAATCACTGCCTACGTGCATCGTCTTGATGCAGTTCCATGCTGCCTTAGCGTTGTTCTGGCCACCAACGATGATGATCATCTCTGATGGGACACTTTGGAGGATGGCCTCCATGGCCATCTGGTCTTCCTGCTCGTTATCGGAGCCGTGCTCAACCTCCACACACAAGCCACGCTTACGCATCATGATGCGCATCAACATGGCCCATTCGTTATAGTTTGTGCTAGTAAGCATGGGGTAGTTTGCTCCAATGCCAGATCAAATCATGTCCAATGGTCATTGGAATTTTGTCTACCCTTCTATTCTTCCAAATAACTGCAAGTTATTTAAGTGCCCTCGAAACCGTGGCTTATTCAAGTGTCCCCCGAACCATGGATTTTGATGTTGCCACTTCCGCTTCCACCAGAGCACGAGCCTGGTGGTGTCGCTGATCATGCTCGTGGCATGAGGACACCCTCTAGAACATGATCGTCGATCGTGAGCCCAACACCGCTATTTGGCTCTAATACCAAATGTTGGTTTCTTCGTCGAACCCCCTCCGATGAACTCTACTGATTTAGTACAAACACATGTGAACTAGACGTAAACTATGGCTCGATCACTCAACGCGTGAAAGTTTTTGTGTCAGGCAAAACTTGTTCAACGTTTTCTGTTGTAGATGCAGAAAAATAAAGGGGTAGCAAATGGACACGAGAGATTCATGGCAGTTGCGCCACTACACGATTTTACTGTGGCATCCCACGATGGAGTTCGTGGCACACGCAAAGGCTGGAGCAACCTCTCAAGTTGGCCGCAGGACTCGTACATCCGATAAAACGGTCACAAGTTCACGCAGCACATGCAAACAGCAATTAACTAACTCCTACATCTACTGAGTTCATGATTTTATTCAACATTTAATATCGTAAATTGTTTGACATTTATGTTATTTTTTTTTAACTTTGACCAAGTTTAAAAATATGTTAATATATACAATATCAAATAAGTACACTATTGATACATATCAAATAAGTAAATTATTGAAATTAATTTGATGACGTAGTTATTGATATATTATCTATAAATTAATCAGATTTAGAGTAGTTTGTCTTATGAAAAGCTCAAACGACTTATATTATGAAACAAGCGAAGTATATCTCAATGTATTTTTCCTTGACGAAAACAGTCATAACTGTTAATTTACACCCATCCTTTTTGGCCTTTTTTCTTGACCAAAACAGTCATAACTGTCAGTTTAAACAAAAAAGTTTGGCCTTAGATGTCACAACAATTTGCATATGTTAAATGCCTCTCACTGTTTTTCAAAGGGAGGTCAATATCATAGGGAAATACATTACTATAGCAACCTAGGCCATACATGATACAATATAAAATTTGCAATTGTCATCCATTACAGACGACTCGCGTACAATATCATGGTGTCACTATTATGCCCATGTGAGCTTGTTTTCCTATTGCTTTACCTTGCAACGGTATCTAATGTAAGAAATACACTAGCTTTTTTCAGAAAAATAGCTTATGGACATTTACTTATCTGTAAAAAGGATACACATTTTTGTTTTGAGCTAAGAGCTCAGATCGAGTCAGTGTCTCCATAGATAATACTTCCTCCGTATCAAAAAAGACTTTATTTATAAGTCTTTAACTTTGTTCCAAAAAGACTTCATTTTTACCTTCTTACTTATATATTCTTGGCTCCAAAACTAATAAATTTTATTCCTTAAAAATACCATCTATCAATTCACGATACTTCTTCTTATTAAAGATGGGTGTTTTGGTCTTTTTACTCTCGCCACTAATTTATTGACTTTGTCTTACAAGTAATATTTTTTAAGGACGGATGGATTACAAACAATCGTATATATGTACACAAGCAATGTAAGCATCATTTGACGTGTACAATTAATTGTTCTGTCATGCTGACGCTTGCTCAGGCACCAATAGTTGCCGGTTCAAAATAAATTAACATATCTATATACTACTTAAAAAGAAAGTAGTGGTTGTGAGTCTGCCATTATCACCACTACTCATTGACACGTGGCGCAGAAACAAAATTAGTAAACACAGCACCACATCCTAATAATAGTCCATAAAAAAACCCTAGCACAAGACTACCTCCAGCGTCCAGCCGCACTCGACCCCGCCCTCGCGCTCGCTCGCCTCCGCCCTCACCCTCGCGGCCTCGCCCGTCGCCGGCGTGCCGCCCCGCCTCCACCCCCGCTCGCGACGGCCAGCGGCGCCCCGGCCCCACGCAACACACAACACGCCGCCGCCGATTTCCTGCGGGCACATATTCTGGGGTGGCAGCGCAACACGCCAAGCAAATCGGAAGGGAAGGCTGGTCGGTGGAGGCGGAGCCACCGGCATGGCATACCGCAGTGGCAGCGTGGCTCCAGGAACTATACCCGTCTGGAGAATGAAGAGAGTGGAAGGAATGGGAAAAAAATCCCTCCGCGCACTAGCCGGACGCGCTTGGCTGCTTGCTCCCCTCTCCTCACCCAAATCCAGCGAAGCCCCATCGCCAACCCACCGAGCACCGATCCGCAACCCAAATCCGAGGCGGCGAGGGTAGGGAGGGCCGGATGGGAGGGGAGTTTTGGCGGGGATGGGTGGGCGGGAGGGCGAGATGTTCGCGAGCAGCCCTGCCTTGTTGAATTCTGACTGTACAGAGACGACGAGAGTCGGCGAGCAGGAGTATACATTTTCTAAATTGGACATAGTAGATTACCTTAGGGATGGGTACTAAATGGCTTAGCTTTACTTGGTGCCCTGAGCAAACTTGTGCTCCATTACTCGTCCATTTCTCTTTTGGTTGTATGTAGTAGTTCACAATTTTTTGCTTAAGTGCTTAATCCCAATGTAAAGATGGCCATTATCTCCTTAGATTGCAAACTTTCGGACTAGAATGTTGTCAGTACTCATTAGATTTGAGATCAGCCAAATAAATATTATCTCTTATTGATGTTGAAGTATATAATACTTACCGTACTCTCATGAATTAAATATAATACTTATGAGATGGCATCCTTTGAGGATTTAAATTGAGACATTTTTTACCGTGCCATATAGTTTGACCATACCTACAATATAGGTTTTGGTTGTCTATTTTTTAGACATAAAAATGCATTGCACGTACTTGCATTGCATCGCATTGCATCGACAAAGTTGATTTAATGTTGTAAATTTTTTAAGTTATTTGTATCATTTGCATGATATTTTTTTAATGTTATAATTTTTTTTCCTATTGCAACGCATGGATACTCAACTAGTATATATATACTCCTCTATAGATATTAGGTTTTAAACTGACACCATTAATATTCGACTATTAGTATCACAAAAGTTATAAAACCAGCATACTACAAAAGTTATAAAACCAGCATACTACGTATTTAGAATTGGCACTATATGATAGTGTACTAAGATCGTTGGAGGACCTGATACCAGGTGTGCTCGGCACAGCCACCAGAAATGAGAAAAGACCTGAACATACACATGGTACATGCATGTCGTTAGAAAATTGTGATTTTACTCGGCTTTCTCACGTATATTAATTGGTATCTTGGAATAGTCAGAGAATATAATATAGACAGGGACAAACACTTGATTTGGTCAACACATATTCTCCATCCGTTTAATATCATAAATTGTTTGGCATTTTTAAGTTAAAACTTTTTCATTTTTAACCAAGTTTAAAAAATATATATTAATATATATGCATGATATCAAATATGTTCACTATTGATACTTATCAAGTAAGTACACTATTGAAATAAATTTGATTTGACGAAGTTGTTGATATATTTTCTATAAATTAATCAAATCTAGATAAGTTTGACTTATAAAAAACTCAGACGACTTATAATATGAAACGAGAGAAATATATCTCATTGTATTTTTCCTTTTTTGTCCTTTTGTCTTGACCAAAACAGTCAGCCCTGTCAGTTTACACCCATCCTTTTTGGCCTTTTTTTTCTTGACCAAAACAGTCATAACTGTTAGTTTACACCAACAAGTTTGGCCTTACATGTCACAACAATATCATAGGGAAATACACTACTACAGCATCCTAGGCCACACGCCCACACGTGATACATACACGCATACATATATATGCTTGCATGGCAACAGCCATGCTTGAGAGTGGCCTAAGATGCAAGCTGAACCAGTCATGTATATATAGCTGCTCAATTTGCAATTGTCATCCATTACAGATGACTCTTACGTCAATATCATGGACTCATGGTGTCACTATTATGCCCATGTGAACTTCTTTTCCTATTGCTTTACCTTGCAGTTGTATCTAATGAAAGAAATATATGGACATTTACTGATACATATTTTGTGTTTTGAGCTAAGAGCTCAGAGTACTCGATCCCTCTGTATCCAAGATAGACTTCATTTATAATGCTTTAACTCTGTACCAAAAAGAATTCATTTTTATCTTCTTACTTATCTTCTTGGTTCAAAAACTAATAAGTTTTATTGCTTAAAAAAATATCTATCAATTTACAATACTTCTTTTTTATTAATAATAAGTAATTTGGTTTTTACTCTCACCACTAATTTATTGACTTTGTCCTAAAAGTAATATTTTTTACGGATGGATTACAAACAAGCAAACAAATATACACAAGCAATGCAAGCATCATATATTTGACGTGTACATTTTTTTGTCGCTGACGCTTGCTCAGGCAGCACGCATGTGTTTGTTCTGAGCTAATAGGAGCCTGTGCCGGCGTGTCGCACTGTCGCCCTCTATAAATACCTGTGCAATGCCAGTGGACATAGCCACCAAGCTAGCTGCAGCCTGCAGATCGAGAACTCGAAGATGGCGAACACACCTGCAAGTTGCTCCCAAGAACTGCGAGAGGCTTCTTCTACCTTCCACCCCAGCCTGTGGGGCAATTTCTTCCTCAATTACCAGCCACCCACAGCGCCTAAGGTTCATATCTGATTATTCCTACACAGACACACACACATATATATAATATTGGATTACATGACATATGATATAGACTTATGATCTTGAAAAATACTTTCAAAGTATACATTGATTAATATGGTGTTCTGTAAAAAATATATTATCATGATAATTATTTTATGTCTTATAAATATTTTATTTTTAAGATAAATTTGATAAATTTATGGTGAGAGTAAAAGATAAAATTATCACTTAATAATAACAAAATAGTATTATAGAATGATAGGTAAGTAATATGTAAGCGATACTTTTGATTTACGAATCAGGATAGTATAAACAAAGTATTTTTGGGAAATATAATTGAAGTCTTTGACTTAGGGAGTTGTAAACAAGTTGCATGGAGATTGATTGCATTTGCATGTATATTAGTTTGTAACTGTAGAGGGAAGACTGAATATGTATTTTGGTACGTATATATATTCTGGTTAATTAATTGCTCTCATGGCTGGTACTAGTTGTGTATATTATATTATTCCTTAATTAATTTGCAGCGTGCATACATGAAAGAGAGGGCTGAAGTTCTGAAAGAAGAAGTTAGGAAGATGATAAAGGTCTCAAATGAAGTATCAAAGATACTGGATCTTGTGATCACCCTGCAACGGCTTGGATTGGATAGCTACTATGAGACTGAAATAGACGAGCTGCTACACACGGTTTATAACACCGATTACAATGCTAAAGATCTAAACCAAGCTTCTCTTCGATTTTTTCTTCTACGGCAGAACGGCTATGATGTATCATCTGGTACGGCCTTAATAATTGATGGTAATATAAAACTGTGTCGTCCAAAGAACAATAGGAATATGGATACGCAAGAAAATCGCATCATTTCCATCGACGACTGCACTAAAACCCATAGCACATGGCAACTTATCTCTCATTTTAAAAAATGATGTTCTTCCATGGCTACTATAAAAATGATTTTTATAGACATCTTTTATTTCACTACATAGATTTTCCGTCAGCCGTGTCTATAAACATCTTATTTTACACATGGTTGTGCATCCGTTTTAAAATACCAAAATACTCGTATGTAAAACCCATAAGGAAGATTTAATTAGTGCCTTAGTAGTCTTTTAAAAAAATACATATAGTTTGCCCCTATGAATTGCATGTGTGTGTGTGTGTGTGCTGGAAGAAATTAATTAGATCGGAGGGATTAAATGGAAGTATCTTCTGTAAAACTTTATTTAATAGAATTTCGGTTTAATGTATGTATTTCATTTAATTATACTCCATGCACGTATAGCTTGGCTAGTTATATTCTCTTGCATATATATTCACGTGTGTGTATATAATGGGGAATATGTACAACTAATATTCACCATCATCTTAATATTGATTACTTTGATCGATCACCTTTGCAGACATATTTCTACATTTTAAAGACGAGAAAGGGAATTTTGTTGCTGATGACACCACAAGTCTTTTGAACTTATACAACGCTGCATATCTCAGGACTCATGGGGACAAAATACTTGATGAAGCAATTGTATTTGCTACAAGCCGCCTTAAATCTGAATTGGAACATTTAAAATATCCTTTAGCTGATGAAGTATCTCTTGCCCTTGAAACACCACTTTTCCGGAGGGTTAGAATACTAGAAGCAAGAAATTATCTACCTATTTATGAAACTAAGGATACACGAAATGAAGCCATACTAGAACTTGCAAAGTTGAATTTCAGTCTCCTTCAGCTTCTTTACTGCGAGGAGTTAAAAAATGTCACACAGTAAGTTGTTTTACGATGCAGGGCGTGGAACTTTAAATTATTATATTCCTTATCAAACAATTCAATTCCTCGATTATAAAAGATGTTCACATTTGCTTTTATGTACAATATATACATCAGATGGTGGAAGGAGCTCAATGTTGAATCAAACTTAAGCTTCACTCGAGATAGAATTGTGGAAATTCATTTTTGGATGATGGGAGGATGCTCAGAGCCCCATTATTCCCTTTCACGAATTATACTTACAAAGATGGCAGCATTTATCACCATACTGGATGATATATTTGATACATATTCTACAACCGATGAGTGCATGAAGCTTGCTGAAGCGATTTACACGTAAGCTAGCCTCCTTTACTATCTCTGATAAGTTTGCAGCTTTAAGAGGCTGTGAAAATATGTGCATTGCACTCACTACTAAGATTTTTAATACTGATGATTTATACACTGCACCAATACACCATGTCGTATTCAAGTACGAATCTCTCGTCTACGTACCTCTCATTACTTGAGCAAAAGAATATGCAGAGGGGAATATTGTAATATAGTACTATACTCTTTTTGAGAAATTTTATGCATGCCCATAAATATACAAATATATAATAAACAAGCTTCTTCTTTCATATAATTAACCGCAATTCGCTATATACAATCACTTTTGGATGATTTAGTGTTTGATTTGGTGTCAAATGATCGATCTCAGTTGATTGTAAATTACAGGTGCAATGAAACTGCAGCAGTGACGCTTCCAAAATACATGAAGGATTTCTACATATATTTTTTGAAGACATTTGATTCATGCGAGGATGAACTAGGACCCAACAAAAGTTATCGAGTTTTTTATGTCAAAGAGCTGGTAATTAATCCTAAACATGTGTATGTTATATATACAGTGTTGTGAACACAATTAGGCCTGGCCTGGTTTTGAATAAAGCCAACAACCCCAGCTCATCCCCGTTGAAAGGCCAGGGTTTTAGTAAATTGCAGCCCATCAATGGAGATGAGCCATGAAACATTATTGCCTCCCAAAACCAGGCCTTAGAGAGGAACAACAATATTTACTTAATTACTGTATTAATATTGCATTATTATCTCAATTACAATTAAATAATATACCTAATTATCCATGACTACAATCATTTAATTTTTTTTTATAAATCATATAATTCCTCTGTCTATAAATATAAGTCAAGCATTCATTTCAAAAGGTCAATCATTTTAACTTTTGACTAATAATTAAGATAAAAATATGTTTTTGTTATGCATGTGATATAGTTGGATTCATATATAAAAATATTTTCATTTTATATTAATTTTATAACTATTGATGATATATTATGAAAAATAATTAATATTCAAAATTCTACATTTAAAACCACACCGAAAACTTATACCAACTTATATTTATGCATAGAATGAGTAACAATTAACTTCAATGTCATTAACCATCCTAGCTACGTATGATTGTTGATAATATTAATTATGGCACAATAATGTTTGTAAATCAAATAGAAGCATGATAAACCGCTTTATTTTATGACAATCCAACAATTACTCGATCTTTTTTTTAACAACATGATATTTATTCAAATTATACGGGTCTACTACAAGATGAACTCACACTTTTTAAATATCTCATGCAGTTTAAGAGGTTAGTTCAAGGAAACTGTCAAGAGATAAAATGGCGCGATGAACATTACATTCCAAAAACAATAGAGGAACATCTAGAACTTTCTAGAAAGACTGTTGGTGCCATCGAGGTAGCGTGCATTTCTTTTGTTGGGATGAGCGACCATATAACCAAGGGAACTTTTGATTGGCTTTTGACTCATCCTGAAATTCTCAAGTCGTTAGCAACGCTTTCACGGCTCTCAAATGATATTGCATCAGCAGAGGTATTTTTCAATCTTTCTCTATCTTAATTTACACCTATTTATTTATTCATCAGGTTACCACTTATTCATTTTAGTGAAACAGAGCATCAGTTTTCAAATAATATAAAGATTAAATTGCACTTTATTGCACCAGGTTAAGTTTTAGCTAGATTTTACTTTTAGTTTGCACCATGGTATAAATAAATATATTTTACTTTTTTACCGTTTTCTCTAATATAAACCACTGAAATTAATTAATTACATGATTCTATATATATATATATATGGAATGTTTGTTTTCAGCGTGAGCAAACAGGAGATCATCACGCTTCTACAATACAGTGTTACATGTTGCAGCATGGGACAACAATGCATGATGCGTGCACCAAGATAAAGGAGCTGATAGAAGATTCTTGGAAGGATATGATGAACGAATATCTCACACCAACAGATGATCAGCAGCCAACAGTCGTGGCAAGAACAATTATAGATTTTGCACGGACCGTGGATTACATGTACAAGCGATCTGATTCTCTCACCTGTTCACATGCGATCAAGGATATGATATCAGCACTCTACGTGGATCCGATTTAACCCTGGAAATCTTGCATGTTTTTACATTCTACACATTATAACTGTATATTTGAAGAAACGCAATTAACTTTCAGTAGTTTTCAATAATGATGCGGTGGCGGCCATCCATCGAACACTAAATAGTGCATACATAGTATATATAATGTATTTCCTTAGTAGCATATCACACCATTGTGTGTAATGTTCTCTCCCTCGAGTAATTAAGAGTGTATGGTTTGCCCGTACCTTTTTTTAATTTGTCTCCAAACATATTTTAGTTAAATTGATATGATCGAGTGGATCTCATGGCAAATATATTCGAACTGTGTTACGATCCCACTCCAATATTGACACTAAACCAAGCTTGAACAGGAGAGATTTGTTTGCTTTATCGGTCGGTTTTCACAAAAAAAAGCTCGGTTTTTTTGAAATCGCTAAGGATCAGTTTGTGAAAACAGAATGGTTTTAGCTGGTTTTGCTCGATTTTAATCAAATTGAGATGGACTGGTTTTCAGCTTGAAAACGGTAAACCCTAATTGTCACGTACATTCGGACATAAGATACAAGAGTGATTACAGATATAATCGAGAGTAAATGAAATCAGAGACAAGGAGGAAGAATTAATTAGATTGGGTTGAAGCAGGAGTTTTGGGGAGGGCAGCAGTACTAGCTAGTAGGAAGAAGCAACAACCTTATGTTCAGTTCATCGATGATCTCTCTGAATTTTATTATAAATAATTTTTTTCACGAAATTACAAATAGACCATGTAGCTTTCCATGCATGCACCCTCCCTATGATTTGATAATTTGAGATCTTCTGTAGTCGGCTTCGTAGAGGGCAGTTATCCTTTTCGCACTGTCGGATCGAGATCCGACGGGTGCTGGAGGGGGCTTCGTGCGTGGTGAGACCCACCTTACAGCAGTCGAACAGGGCTCCACACCATTAGATCTACATCGGATGGCTCGAATCGATGACTATAAAGAGCAATCATGGGGACGAAGTTAGAGAAGCCGGATCCCCTCCCCTGCACGCATGCACACCCACATGGTGGCCCTTGCTCTCTCTTCCATGCATGTACGTGGTGGCTCCCGCCCTCTCTCTTCCTCCTGCATGTGCCCTCCCTCTTTGAGGCATATTTTTTTGTTGACTGTTCAATGATAAACTCCAAAGGGCCAACAGTCAGATTTTATTCCCTCTCGACTGTTGAACGGTGGATGGGGTCTATTTCTATAATTTTTAGTCAGCTATCTATAAATGTAATTTTAAGAAAAATATAATATTTTTAGTGGTCTATTTTTATAATTTTTTGGCCAGCTATATCCATTAATGTAATTTTGTAAAAAATATTATTTATAAAAAATCGATCCCCTATTATATGGAATTTTTTTTAAAATAATACAATTTTTAAATGAAATTTCAATTTTGGTATACGGTTTTAAAAAATTATAAATCTGGGTCTCTGTCGGCGCTTGAATGGCCGATCTAGGCCGATCAGCCCTAGATCGGCAGTTCATCGGCCGATCTAGGCCGATCGGCCTAAATCGGCCGCCGGTTGCGCGGTCCTATCGGCACATGAAGTGCTGATCTAGGGCGGGTGGCCCTAGATCGGCAGACCATGTGCCGATCTAGGCTAGCTCCCCTAGATCGGCACATGGTCTGCCGATCTAGGGCCACCGGTCCTAGATCGGCACTTCATGTGACGACATCACCTCTATAAAAAGGGGGCCGGAGCCCCCCTCCCAAGCACCTCTTACAGCTCCTCCTAGCCCGCAGGCAGTCACTTCTCCTTTTAGGTATGTCTTTTTTCCCTCACTTTTTTTTCTTTAGGATATAGTTTAGTAGTACATTAGTGGTACTTTAGGAGTAGATTAGGGGTAATTTAGGAGTAGATTAGCGGTAGATTTAACATAATATATAGGTTAATTAAATATAATTTGGAGGTAATTTTAATATATTTTACCAATTTTGAAATAGTTTAGAAGTAACTTAGGGGTACTGTAATCACACTTTAGTAATAATGTAGGCCTTTTTAAATACACTTTAGCGATAATTATGTGAATATTAAATAAATATGTATTTTTTCTGTTAGTTGTTTTGGGTACCGTGAGGTCATACAGAACATATGGGTGTAAATGTAACATTTTAAATTTATGTCGACATATCAATTGCATATTTTCTTACCGTAGATGGTGAAAAAGGACAAATCTGAGTATGGTTACGATCCTCGTGACCGTCCGCCGGAAAGTGTTGGACCACCTATGTGTTTTTGTGAAGATAAATGTAAGTTCATGAGAAGTATGGATGACCTCACATACGAGATGAGGTATTGAAAGTGTGGCAACTACTCTTATACTCCTGAAAAGCCAAAGCCAAGACCAAAGCGTGGACCACGTGCTAATAAACCGGTATAAATAATTATGCTATTTCTTTAGTTATATCTTGTTCTCAAATAAATCGCTTATAATATCTCTATTAACGTTTATGCGTGTAGGTAACTCCTCCACCGTCGCCACCTCTGCTCTGTGACTTTGTCGAATGGATTGATAAGGAGGTGCACCCTGATGACTGGGCAGAGCTTATGAGACACAAGGAGTTCAACAGGGAGCTTTTTGATATGCGATATCAGCGGGCCTGTGAGTGTGAGGAAGAAGAGAAGAGGAGAGAGGAGGTGGAGCGCAAGGCAAAAGAGGAGCGTGAGGCTGAAAGAGAGAGGAAGCGTGAGAGGGCTCGTCGTGCTAAGGAAGCAGGACCAGACGCCATAAGGAAGGGAAAGTACCCTCGCTCCACTCAGTAGTCAGTTTCGATAAGTCTCAGCTATTTTTATTTTCCTAAAGGCACATAATCACGTTTGTATATGCCATTATAATGTACTGTGTTATGTCACGAACTATCTTGTTAGAAGTTGTTGATGCTGGACTACTTAAATTACTGTATCATGTCATTGCAATATCTATTTTGAAGGCAATCACACATCTGCAAACAAGCCCGTCAAATGTGGTATTGAAGTGTAAGCTCAAATTATGAGTAGATAGTAAATAGCAGGAATACTATGAAGTGCATGTTCATAATATGAAGTGCATAATGACACAATACGACATATCGTAATAAATGTTTCGGTACAAATCGTCCGTCCCTACGAGAACAACCGCAAGACGTATTAACCACCACGCCTACCCCCTAGTGCGTCTCGGTGCCTGCTCCGAGAAGGTAAACCTGTCAGGCGAACGGCCCACCCTAGGCGGTCTAGCGGTCTGCTGCTCCGGCTACGTCGGTGGTGGTGCTCCCTCAAGCTGTGAAGGCCCGAACACCTCAGCGGTGCCATGCTCCCAGGTGTCATAACCTCCTGAGTCGTGCTGGCCACCGGTACCAGATTCTATCGGTCCAGATGGACTATGATAGGCAGTGTCCACACTAGCTCGCCAGTATTGATATGGATACGGCGCTGTGCAAACATATGAGTTATCAGTGATATAATTTAGATTACGATGTAAAACGGTGTAAGACTGTACAGTTCTCACCAGGTGTCTGCTGTGCTCCATATCCTAATAGTGGCCGTGCCACATGTCCCGATGGGCCCACTGCTGATGATGGGCCCGCTGCCGATGATGGGCCCGGACCGTAGAAGTATTGGTGCGGGGGATACCAATACTGTGGAGGCTGCACCGGTAGGGGTGCCGGCATCACAGGCACTAGCTGTGGACGAGGAGCTAGAGGAGGTGGTTGAGGGGCAGCAGCTGGAGGAGGTGACCGTGCAGACGTGAGACGGATAGAAGCGTCGATCTCGTCGAGAGCCGCCCGCACTCTCGTCCAGTCCAACGGGTTGTGCACCACACCAACGTCGGTGACCCACCGCTGAACGATATCGTCGATATGGTTCCGTGCGTTCCACATGTGATCTGACTGCAAAAGAATAAAGTCAGATAGTCACGTAGTATCAATTATCAATTATCAGAGATTAGACAATTCATGTACGTACCGACTCCTGAAAGGCAGCGACCATGTAAGAAGGATGTCCGTGCGTCACACGAGCCGCTGGTGGAGGACCATCGCCCCGTCCTCTGACGAGACGAACCCTGGTACGAACGGAGTACCATCGAAGGTAGTGATAGTAAGTCGTAGGGTCGTAGTCGTCGTCCTCCTCATCTAGGTCCTCCAGCGCACCCTCCCACTGGGCGACCCATGGCTGCATCCTAACATCTCATGGAATACCGCTAGGTACTCCCTTCCGCGTGTTCCTGCAGCAAACAGTTTAAATTACAATGGTACGTAACAGTAAAACGTGATGCGCATATTCGTATGTACGTGTACAGGAGCTCATCGGTGCATCTGAGCAGGCACCTGGGCCTGTATAGGACATGGGAAATACTGCGCTCGTCTAAATTGTCGACAGACGCGGTAGGGAGCATATCCCTCGATCATGACATCGAATACGAGGCATCTACGCGTCCTCCAGTATGCCGCGTCCCACAAGCACAAGGCGAAGAGCCCGTGAGACGCGCGCCGGATGATCTCGCCTGGCATGTAAGGTCTCCAATGAAAGTTGTGCACCTGAATGTTATCGAGCTGCGCCGTGTAGTCTGGGTAGGAGAGGTGGGTCTGAGAGTGGGCCCAAGATGGCTGCAAAAGAAGAAATATCAGTACGAAATTAATTTTGGTGAATGATTAAGTACAACAAATACTAACCCGTCGTCGACACCAAAGTGTGCCCATAGTCGGTCGATCGATGTCCTCGTCTGGTGGCCTCCCCAGGTATGGTGTCATGTCAACCTGGGACCGACCAATCTGCACCCTCTCATACGACCAAATTTGTATCCATAAGGGACACCCAGTAATAGACACACCAGTCGTCCGGCGTCGACATCCGTCGCAAAGAGCGCGGTATGTGGCGCAAAGGATGGCAGATCCCTATGAGTACTGTGGAACGCCATCGTCGGTGAATTGGCGATGACTCGGGCGAACTGCACCAAGTGCCTGTCGATGCTGTCGTGGTGCGTGCTGGTGAACATCACCCAGTCGAAAAGCCAAAGGAGGTAAGCCTCCAAGTGCCGACTAACGGTGTAATCGTCAGCATCGGGAGCAAGGTGCTCCGCCTATGAAAGATCAAACGTTAGTATACAGCCACTATGGATAAGTTAATGTTTAATTTCATTACCATGTTAAAACGACATACCTGGTACTGACGCAACCAACTCTGCGTCGGCCTGTGTGTGTCCGTAAACCCCTCCATTGCCGCACCACCAGGCAGGATGGGATGGGCTCCCGCGAAGCGCACGAGTATGTCAACGCACCAATCTGGCTGAACATCGTTCGGGACAACTGCCGCTCCTGCTATTGGAAGTCCTAGCAGGTAAGATACATCCTCAAGCGTGATCGTCACCTCTCCCAAAGACAGGTGGAATGTGTGTGTCTCGGACCACCATCTGTCGACCCACGCCGTGAGAAGAGCTTTGTCGAATGGAAACCTGGTGGCTCCATCGACCAATCGAGCTAGAGGGAGTAAGCCAGCACCGCGCAACCTGCATGGAAGAAGATGTTAGTCACGTAACGAGATAAAAATAAAATATGAACAACCATTGTGCTTGCTTAACTAACCTGCTGTTAACGGCAAGATTTGGTAAGGCCCAGGCCCAATGCAGTTTCGGCACAATTAAGGGAAATCAAAAAGTCCGGTCAAAGCACGGTCAATGAAGCCCAACTGCAATACGCACGTGTAATCGGATAAGGATACGAAGAAGCCAGTATAAAGGAAGATAGATCTTGTTACGAAGATAAAGATAAACTAGTTACAGTCGTAACCATGTATGACATCTAGACTATAAATATGTAACGTTTAGGCTTAGTTTATGATCAGAACAATCAACCAAAAACAATCTCTCGGCGCATCGCCAAACTTGCCACCGGCGAGTCCTTGCTCTCTCGCGGGGCTGCATCGCTTCGATCTCCGGCGAGAGGTAAGTTCCGCCAAACA
>KE372138.1:19856-42376 GCA_000418225.1 Zizania latifolia | reverse complement strand
GACTTTGTTTAAATTATTCTAAAAACTTCATCAGAATACTCCTAAAGTAATTAAACTACCCCTAAAATACTACTAAACTAATCCTAAATTACAACTATAATACTACTAAACTACTCATAAATTACCCCTAAAAGACTATAAAACTACTGCTAAATTACTACTAAATTACCCTAAACTAACTACCTAACTACTACTACCTAAAGAAGACAAAAGAGAGGAGAAGAGGCGTACCTGGACCTCGAAGGCGAAGGGACAAGAGTGAGGCGCTGGGGGGGGCCTTTGGCCCCCTTTATAGAGTGCTCAGTTCGGCCGTTGAAGCGCGGCCTAGATCGGCACTTGGTGTATCGATCTAGGCCGATCAGCCTAGATCGGCGCTTCAACGGCCGATATTTCGTACCCCCGAGCCGATCTAGCCGGATGAGCCTAGATCGGCACTTGATGGGCCGACAGAAGGCCACTTTTATAATTTTTTAAAACCGTGTACCAAAATTGAAATTTCATTTAAAATTTGTATTATTTTAAAAAAATCTCTTATGTGCCGTGTGTCTTGGTTATGTAGCGTAGCCCTAACTGTCTGGCTGGGCCTAGAGCTGGCCCAATCATCCAGCTTTGAAGCCCAATTTCTAGAGTCAATGTGTGACAAAATGTTTTCATAAATAGATTCTTGGATTAATTCATGTATTAATTAAATACTATACAAAATACAATTAAGAAATATATTATAAAAAGTAATCTAAACAATGATGTGATGAATAAGTTACGAATTATAATTCGATCGATGATCTGACGAGCCGGAAAGAACGGGAGCGGTCAAGCTAGCCAGAGTTCCAAAGCATGTGCATACTGTACATGTGTTGACCAGGAAAGTCTGCTGACTTTTGTAGGCCTCGTTCCAAGAAAGTATGCAATCAAACAACGGAAAGTAGTGAAAATGTCTGCCGCCGCCTGGGGGCTGCTAAGCAACCAATTCATCCATTTCATATTATAAATTATTTATTTTTAGTCAAACTTCTATAATTTAAATTAAATTTATATATATATATTAACATATATAATATCTAATAAATATATTATTAAGACATATTATATAATGCATTTGATTAAACTAATTTGACTTATAATAAATTAAACAATATGTAATCGAGGGAGTGCCTGTGACAAAGAAAAGAGCATATTTTTACACATTTTTACACACAGGATAATATTTTTTCGACAGATTATGCAAGTTTGAACGGAATATTCAGAATATTGTGTTTTCAGCACGCTGCGGAATGGAAGCATCAGAACGTTGTGTCTATAAAAGGAAATTAGCTGAGCCATTCAATTAATTCAAGCATCAATGGAGATGAGCAGCGAGGTGATCATCAGCTGGTTGCCATGGGCAACGCTCGCCGTCTCGCTCCTCTATTGTCTCACCATCTGGAGACGACGCTCCGCCGGCGGCCGGCCCTTGCCACCCGGACCACCGCCGCTCCCGCTCATCGGCAACCTACACAACCTGCGCGCCGGCGTCCTGCACCACACGCTCACCAGCCTAGCGCGCGTCCACGGGCCCGTCATGATGCTGAAGCTGGGACTCACCACCGCCGTCGTGCTGTCCTCGCGCGACGCCGCGAGGGAGGCCTTCACCAAGCAAGACCGCCGCATCGCCGCACGACCAGTCCCCGACGCCAACCGCGCGGCGGGCTTCGCCGACCGGTCCATGATATTTCTACTTAGCTCCAACCCACGCTGCAAGACCATACGGGGCATCCATGCCACGCACTTCTTCTCCCCCCGAGACCTCGCCGCGGCGTGCACCGTTCGCGAACGTAAGGTGCGTGACATGGTCGCCTACTTCCGTCGGCGTGCCGGGACGGTGGTGGACATTCGGCACGCGGTGTACGGCGGCGTGCTCAACCTCTTGTCGAGTACCTCCTTCTCCGTCGACGTCGTCGACCTAGGCGGCGCCGACGAGGCAATACACGGTGGCGGAGGATTGCGGGAGTTGGTACATGAACTCGTCAACGGGGTCACGAAGCCGAACGTATCCGACTACTTCCCTTTCCTCCGGGCGCTGGACCTGCAGGGTTTGCGGCGTGCTACGGAGAGGCGGTTCGAGAGACTCTTCAGCATCTTGGATGACGTGATCGACCGGCGATTAGCCAGCAAACAGAAGCGCGGCGACTACCTGGACTCCCTCCTCGATCTCGTGTCCGCCGGCAAGATCACTCGCGACACCGTTCCCGTCATGCTGACCGAGGTGTTCGTGGCCGGCAGCGACACGATGACTGTCTCCGTCGAATGGGCGATGGCCGTGCTCCTCCGCAACCCGAGCGCCATGGCCAAGGTGCGTGCCGAGATTAAGGACGTTCTCGGCGGCAAGGAAGCCATCGACGAGGCCGACGCGGAGCGGCTGCCCTACCTCCAGGCTGCATGGAAGGAGACGATGCGGCTGCACCCAGTAGGCCCGCTGCTGGTGCCACGCATGGCGACGGAGGACGGTGTGGAGATCGGCGGCTACGCCGTGCCCAAGGGCTCCACAGTGCTCTTCAACGCGTGGGCGATCATGCGCGACCCAGAGCTGTGGGAGAGGCCAGCCGAGTTCTCGCCGGAGAGGTTCCTGCACAGGGCGGAGGAGTTCGACCTCCGGGGAAAGGAGTACTTCGAGTTCACCCCGTTCGGGTCCGGCAGGAGGATATGCCCCGGCTTGCCGCTGGCGGAGCGCGTCGTGCCGTTCATGTTGGCGTCGCTGCTGCATGCGTTCGATTGGCGGCTCCCGGATGGACTGTCGGCCGACGAGCTCGACATGAGCGAGACGTTTAGCACCGCCAACGTCCGTGCTGTCCCTCTCAAGGCTGTGCCTGTCTTGCTCAACTAGCTCCTTACTTGTACTTTTATTACTACTCTACTTCCCTTGAAACGCTTGACCACGCAATATTACTACAAAGCAATGTCATATCAATCACATAATTAATTATGTTGCCATGCTTTATGGAAATAATATCAAAGGCCACATCTATTCTTGTAGCCACAGAATCTACCAGTTTATTAATTAACCGCGTACGTGTATCACAACAGCTAACGTGAACGAGAATAAAAAAACTGATATTCTCTCGAAAGGAGGAATCTAAACCATTATATTTTAGATCCTAAATCTGACGGTTACAGCTACTTTTATAATGATATGGTGGGTTTTGGCATACATCATCTAAATGCTATATAATCTAACATAATAACTAACACTACTGGAGAACGTGTCTTTAGTATCGATTGAAAACCCCCTTAGTCGTGGTTTTCGAGCCGGTACTATCCATCCGGGACTAAAGGGTGTGGCACATTAGTACCGGTTATTCAATCGATACTAATACACCCTTTAGTACCGGGTGGGGAACCCACCACGTGGTACAAAAGATTAAGCTTTAGTACCAGCTAGGCTATCCGGTACTAAAGTCCTATTTTTTTATGTTTCGTTGCTGTTTTTATTTAATCAGAATTAGTGCTGGTTGTATTTAGTTTCAATTCATTCATGTTGTATGTACTATACATGACTCGTATATTCATACGCTGGTTTCAATTGTTTTGAGAATAAATATTTATTAATAAGATTCTGTTATATTTCTCCGCATAATATATAAATACCATTATTAATTACAATTATATATACAAAATCAGTGTACTGTACTGTGGAACAAACACATCTAATCATAAATAATGTATATACATAATCATTTTCTATTGTGTGAAATAAAAATTCTTCATTTTTCGTAGAACTCTCCTCCGAGATGTACAATCTCATCAAGAATGAACCCGACGAGTTGTTCTTGAATTGCCTGAATACGCTTCTTGGGGAGGATATTACGTTACATCTCCTTCATTTGTCATTCCAAAATGTGAATATATTAAATAAAGTATTATTTAGTGGATATACCGTATCATAAGAATTGGAATATTTGAACATTGAATTGGTAGGACGTACTGTCAAATCTTTTTTTATGACTGATCTTTTCTTGTGTACAAAATCTTGTATGTACTGACAGACATAGTAGCCACACAAGTTGTTTTCATCCTCCTGCCTCCAAATCTTCAGTGGGAAAAAAGATATACGATTTTAGTGTCCTATTTCATAGAACTAATTAAGAAAATATATAATTTACATACATACCCATTTTATGGAATGGACTTCAAGTTGTTCCTTATAAGCTCCTGGGTGCTGTCTACGGAATACCTTCCAAACCCTGCACATTCAAGTGAACGGTGTTTGAAGCTTGTATTCAATAAATCATATCAACATTTAGTACCGGTATATCTATTAGATGACATTACTTGTTCAATAAATCTACGATGCTTTGGTATAATTTCTGTGCTTTCTCCCTCAAGTCATATATAATAATTTTACTATTCTCTATATCGATCACAAGAGTATCCAATGGAACCTGTACATATATAAATAAATTAGGTAATTACCTAATTAATTTGTTAGATAAGATAGGAGTACAACACGTACGGTAAATACACTCACCCGAAACAGTAAGGTAAAAGTATCTCATTTTTGTAATGTTGCTTGTGCAAGTAGCAACATAATGTAAGTAACGTCTCTTTTGGCTTGTCTTGAACAAGCTGCCCATTTATGCACTGAGGGTCCATAATGCCCAAGTCTTGTCGCTGTGTTTTTTTTCTGTATTTATTGCATTTGCATCCTATATGACACATGACATCTTCATAAGACGACGTAAAATTAAGAGAGGAAGCTATGATATTTGACGTTAATTTTGCGAAAGCTATACTTACAAAACCCAGCAGCTAAGAAGCCTGATGTCCGAAGCATCTTGGTGGTACAAGTCATAGATGCATTCAAAATGTCGTTCGTCATGAAGTAGTATTCCTCGGCGATTTTGACAACTATAAATTCTCTTTCTTCTTTGGTCACCTCCATGTACCACTCATGAAATTGTTACATTTTCGTCGGGAGTTTCGGGAGCATAGAAGGTTTCACAAGAGGCTTATCCAATTCATATTTCAATTTAAGGGGCGCTGTCTGTACCGATGCTATACCCAAAATTTGCTCCATTGTAAGATTGGTGTCATTTATAAAGGTCACAATATCGTAGTCATATTTTTCTACGTCTTTTTCTTGCCGGCGGGAAGAGGATGATGCACACGCTCGTAGTCTGTATTGAGCTGTCATTTTGTGGCAGGCTTGCTATTATCAATGAAGAATTGCTTCATCACGGGATCGATGGGCAGCTTTTTCTTAGGCACCTTCGGTCCAAAGTGCTCTTTTACCTGGGCTTGCACCACCTGTTCTGTTTCCATGTCTGTCAGGTCATAGGCCCGTTTACCCATTATGGACTTTTGTGATTTACTAGAACTCTGCTTTTGTATCACGAAGATGAGAGTTTGTTCGAGCAATGCTTTCTTCATTTGTTTTTTTGCCGACGGCTGAGCTGACTGACGACTAGAGCTATCACTCTGCAAAGGAGGAGGGCTACGACTCCTCTACATTTCTAGTGAGGGAATAGGAGGGATGTGCTTCTGCATTTGTTGCGATAGAATGGGAGGGTCTGGAAGGGGCGCCGAGGGCATGTGTAGCGGTGTCGTTGGTAAGGGTCTCAAAATGATATAACATTTATGCCACAGAATGAAGTTATGGATTGCCTGTCCCAATGTGTTAACCCTATCACCTCCAGGGATGTCGAGCTCTAGTTCTTCATAGCCTTGAAGTATGGTGGCCACTGAGACTCTGGAGTATCCGCTTGAGATAGCGCTCCTGTGCATCGTTTGGCCTTTCACCACTTCATAAGCATCGCCTTCTGCCACCTTAATCGATATGTTTCTTGTCGGTATGTGTAGCTCATAAGACATAATGTGAGTTATGTCATCCATAGGGTAATGTCTCTCATCCTCATTGGGGATCACTGTGGAAGCGCGGCTGCTACGTGCACGTCCAACGGGGCTAGCTAATTGCTCTTGCAAATTTGGATTTGGCATTGAATACATCTCGCTAATTGTTGCAATCACTTGTTGTTTAATTTCTACAGCCATGCCGTCCTATGTTGTAACTAGCTTCTCTTCCAACAAATGGACCCTCTCTTCTTGTACCGCTTTGCTCCTCCTGTGGCTTCTATAGCTGCCTTGGTCCTGAGGAAAGCCATACTTCCACAGAACCATGCCAACACCTTGCGTGCGACCAGGGTGTTCAGGATTTTGAAGTGCTCTAGTCAGTTCATCCTTTTCCCTGTCAGGGTGAAAGGTTCCTTCTAGGATTTCTTGGTGATCTTGTATCAGCCTTAGGACTAATTCTTTTATTTCATTAAAAATAATCATATGTCCTTTATCTGAGAGTTTGCCCCCGTAGCCAAAGAACCAGTTCTTCGCACGTTGGCACAAGTCATACGTGTCTGGTGTTATGCCCTTCTTGATAAAATTGTTTTCAATTGTCTCTATTATATGAATCAACTTTTTGTAGCCCGCTGGTCCTATTTTATGAAAATATAGTTTCTTGGAGGCATTTAACTTGTTTTGACTGCTTGAGGTTTGCCCTGTTTTCGACAACTTGTACTCGATAAAGGAATTACAATGATCCCTTAGTTTTGGGAATTTATTGAAGTCTAGTTTCTTCTCCTTCTTGACATAGGCATTGAAAAGATTCTTCTTGAATATTTAAAAAGCTACCGCCATCGTCTTTAAAGCACATTCTTTCACCTTATCGATTTTATCGGTTGGGAACTGAAAGTGCATCTTCAAACTCTCCCACAACATGTCCTTCACCGACTGAGGGAGCGCGTGTGGATCGTTTTCTTGGGTTGATTTCTAATGTCAGATGCTGATGGGCATGATGTCTCTAACCAAAAATCCACACTGGTTTACAACCTTGGTGGCAACATTGGTGGGAGCAAGTGGTTCGCCGTTATCAGCAACATCTATGATGACCCATATCTCCTCGATCTTTTTAGTTGGACCCCTTTTATGAACTTGACTCGTCACTTCTATGGACTGGAAAAGAAATTTTGAAGAGTCGTGAGCCACACATATGGATTTAAAATAAATCAACTCTATAATATTATCAACAAAATCAAAACCAAGACTTTATGTTCGCTACACCAACTTCAGTCTCGTCATCAGCTTGCTCGCCAGACATATTGAGGTACATGTTAGTCTCTATGTCATCGGCCACTTGGCCTTGTGCCTCTACATCTTGGTATTCATAACCACTTTGTGCAATCTCGTCGAGGATCATTCTCTTAGCTTCAGCTTTGTCAGGAGACATTTTACCTACTAGAGTAGAGTAACATTATCGTCAATGCTCAATGTCATTACACAATGATTGTGTCAATGTTCGACACTAAGGGTTCAAACGACTTAGATCATATACCATCAAAAAAATTTCTTAGATCATATACCATCACGAAAAGCTACTTAGATCATATGGCATTACAAAAGGCCATATATAAAATTACATCATATACATGCGCATTTCATTTACATCATATCATACATTCAGTAAGTTCTCAACTTTGGCACCAAAAGCACACCTTCCAATCTTTCACGTAAGGTTGATCTGAAAAGGAAGATAAATTTGAGCTCTTTAGACCAGACAAGATATAGAAAATTGGCCATATGCAATGAAGGAGTCGGCGAGACAGCGAATCGAAGTCGTGAAAAGAAGAGAGGGATAGAGATGCATACCGGGGATGATGGCGAGGGGCTCCGGCAAAAAATGAGGAGTCAGTGGCGGATGACCTAGTGGCGATGGCCTCCACTACGGCTCACTGCAATGAAGGAGTCAGCGAGACAACGAATCAAAGTGGTGAAAAGAAGAGGTAGATAGAGATAAGTACTAGGGGCAATGGCGAGGGGCTCTAGTGAAAAACGAGTAGTCGGCGGCGAACAACCCAGTGGTGATAGCCTTCACTACAGCTCACTGCAATGAAGGAGTCAGTGAGACGGTGAATCGAAGTGATGAAAAGAAGAGGAGGATAGAGATGTGTACCGGGGGCAACGGCGAGGGGCTTCGGTGAAAAACAAGGAGTCAGTGACGGACGGTCTAGTGGTGATGACCTCCACTACGGCTCACTGCAATGAAGGAGTCGGTGAGACAGTGAATCAAAGTGGTAAAAAAAGAGGGGGATAGAGATGCGTAACGGGGCGACGATGAGGGTCTCTGGCAAAAAACGAGGAGGACGGTTTAGTCGGTGGCGAACGATCTAGTGGCGACATCCTCCACTATGGCTCACTGCAATGAAGGAGTCGGCGAGATAGCAAATCGAAGTGGTGAAAAGAAAAAGGGATAGAGATGCGTATCAGGGTGACGGTGAGGGTCTCCGGTGAAAAACGAGGACGGTTCAGTCAGCGATGGATGGTCCAGTGGCGACGGCCTCCACTACGGCTCACTACAATGAAGGAGTCAATGAGACAGTGAATCAAAGTGATGAAAAGAAGAGAGGGATAGAGATGCATACCAGGGCGATGGCGAGGGTCTCTGACGAAAAACAAGAAGGACGGTTCAGTCGACGACGGACGATTCAGTGGCGATGGACGGATGGAGGAGGCCATAGTTGCAAACTGGTGGGGAAATTTTAGGAGAGTTTGTGGTCCCTTTTAAACACCCAGCCTTTAGTGTCTGGTAACAACATAGATCGGTAATCAGGAAATTATTGGGTTACAGGGAGGCTACGCTAGCGCTTAATTTCAAAATTTTACCCCGTTAGCCCAGGAACCATGCGTGTAATGAGATCATGGATCATTACCTTGAGTCTTGAGACACGCTTGGGCAGCGGAAGTAGAGTCGATGAAGCACGTCCTCGAGCTACTCCTTCTGGCTTCGTTCGTTCGGCGGCAATCTGGCGATGAAGATGACACGATCCTACGATCCGGCGATCTCCACGGGAAGAAGACGAGTATCACTATTGGAGTAGTGCCTCCATGGTATCCACATGTCCGGGGACAGGATCACCTCGCGCCGGTGTGCTAGCACCACTCGCGAGATCAAGGGAGAGATCGCTACAACCGTTGTAGCTAGGACAGAGGTGGCGGCTAGGGTTTGGTCAAACCAACATCAAGCAGCATCAGCAGTCGCCTTTTCATGCTAGCCCCTCCTCTCTTTATATAGTGCCCTATCATGGGCCTTTAATCTGTATTAAAGCCCAACTGATCTAATATGTTCGCCTGGACCGGAACTTCCGGTTCTGACCGGAACTTCTAAAAATAACCTTTTGTATCGAATTTATTTCGACCCAGAACTTTCGGTCTAACCAAAACTTCTGGTTCGTCCAGACAGGCCGGAACTTCCGGTCCAACCAGAACTTCCGGCTCCTCCAGAAACCAAAACTGGGGCTAGCCCAGAACTTCTGGTCTAACCGGAACTTCTGGATGCTCCAGAACCCAAAACTTCTGGCCCTCAGCCAGAACTTACAGTTCCCGCAGAATTCTCTTGGGCACAATTCCATCAATCTCCCACTTGCACAAGAGCCAATTCTTGCAAGCTTTAAAATCCAATCCCATTAAGCGTGCAACCCGATAGGTTCATATGCAAACGGCCGCTACCCGAAAACCCTTTTCAAATCACCGATCAATAGCGGTACCTAGTAGAACATATTGACCCCCGAAAACATACAAAGTCAAAATCATACTTTCTGAACCTTCATATACTCACGCACCAATCCCTTTACCACACGACATCAGTCAAGCTCAAGGCGAGATTCGTGCCACCCTTGTTGATAGCTCGATACTTCACTCGATCAAATAGTGGATTTAATCATGATCAACTCTTTGATTATAGTGGCATGGCCATGTACTTTCCAATCCGACTACCTCGAGAGGCCTAGAGACATCTCTCCCGTTATTTAGGAGGGGTAAATTCCATCTTGACCACTCACATCCCATGACATGTTTCGTGACACACCTGAAAGCAACCTTTATACCTACCCTGTTATGGAATAGCATTTGGAAGCCCCTAAGTGTGCTACTACACATTCTGGAATCAATGACGTTCTCATGTCTAAGGATTCTATAGGTACAACATTTAAGATGATAACTGATGGTACATATAAAATAACAATCTTAGCAGTATCTCAAAGTAGATCTATTCAACTCTATGTTCACTAACATGAGTCAACATCACTGATTTAACATCTCCATGTCTATGATCTGTGAAACATGATCATCAATCAGACAGATGTGCTAATCTATAGATCATCATTGTCCCACATGACGATATAAGATTAGGGATCATTTAGAATGACATCGTAACACAGAGAGTTTCACAAACAAGTCACGCACTTGTTGATCAATATAAAAGATATTTATTCAAGGAACAGGATAACCAATTATCCAAATATACACTAGCATAGACAAGACACTTTCTCTCACGTACACTGGACTCACTCACGCAAGTATCTAATACCCATAGAGCTCGAGTGTGCCTCATGCTTGGGCTGTGAGAGAGGCTTCGTCAATGGGTCTGCAATGTTCAAATCCGTGTGCTCCTTGCATTTCTTCACATCACATCTATCTATAATCTCACGGATCAGGTAATAGCGCCGCAGTATGTGTTTAGACTTCTGGTGCGAACTAGGCTCCTTGGCTTGCGCAATGGCACCACTATTATCACAATAGAGGTCCACTGGACTAGACGCACTAGGGACAACACCCAGCACAGAAACAAATTTTCTAATCCAAACTGCCTCCTTCACAGCTTCCGAAGCTACAATATACTCGGCCTCTATCGTTGAATCTGCAACTGTTTCTTGCTTGGAACTCTTCCAACTCAATGTGCCTCTATTGAGGCAGAACACAAATCAAGACTGCGATCACGAATCGTCCTTATCGGTTTGGAAGCTAGCATCGGTGTAACCATTTACAATGAGCTCCTCCTCACCACCATAGACTAGGAACATATCCTTAGTTCTTCTCAAGTACTTAAGGATACTCTTTACTACCGTTCAGTGACTTTCACCCGGGTTTGACTGATATTTGCTCGTAACACTTAGAGCATAAGAAACATCTAGGTGTGTACAAAGCATGGCATACATGATGGATCCGATTGTAGAGGCATACGGGATCGCACTCATCTTCTCCAGCTCATCAGGTGTCGAAGGACACTGACTCTTGCTGAGAGAAATACCATGTGACATTGGCAGAAAACATTTCTTGGAATTCTGCATATTGAACCATTTCAATACCTTATCAATGTACATGCTTTGGCTTAATCCAATTAGCCTTCTCGATCTATCTCTATAGATCTTTATGCCCAAAATATATGCTGCCTCTCCAAGATTTTTCATTGAGAAACTTTTTTCTCAACGAAGACTTGACAGCATCTAGCATAGAAATATCATTTATGATCAACAATATATCATCTACATATAAGACCAGAAACATAAGTGAGCTCCCACTAGCCTTTTTGTAAACACAAGACTCTTCTTCATTCTTGATGAAGCCAAACCCTTTGACTACCTCATCAAAACAAAGATTTCAACTCTGAGAAGCCTGCTTCAGCCCATAAATGGACCTTTGCAGTTTGCATACTTTCCCAGCATTCTCTGGATCATCAAGACCTTTAGGTTGTGTTATGTACACATCCTCACTTAGGTTTCTATTAAGGAATGTCGTCTTGACATCTATTTGCCATATCTCATAGTCATAAAATGTAGCAATTGCTAGGATGATTCGGATAGACTTTAGCATAGCGACGAACGAAAACGTTTCATCATAATCAACACCTTAAATCTGCCTGAAACCTTTCGCCACCAATCATGCTTTATAGATATGAACATTTCCATCAACGTCTATGTTTTTCTTAAAAATCCATTTACACTCGATAGTTTTTACACCATCAGGTGGATCGACCAAGTTCCAAACTTGATTCTCTCACATGGATTCTAACTCAGATCTTATGGCTCCAAGCCATTTCTCAGAGTCTGGTCCCATCACCGCTTCCGAATAGGTCTTAGGTTCATCATTGTTCAACAATAATATGTCGCGCTGCCTAGTGGTTAAAAACGCAAACCGCTCGGGCGCATGACTCAACCTCTCTAACCGACGTGAGGTTGGTGTCTCAACAACAGGCTCTGTAACATCTTGCATGTCGAGTTGCGGTTCAATAGGAGCTGAAACACTTTCTAGTGGTTCTCGAACCTCTTCAAGTTGTACCGTGCTCCCACTAACCCCTTTCGAAATAAACTCTTTCTCAAGAAAGACACCATTCCAGACGACAAACACTTTGCATTCTTCCTGATTGTAAAAGTAATATTCTTTGGTTTTTCTAGGATATCCCACAAAGAAGCATTTATCATATTTGGGAGTGAGCTTATCAGACGTCAAACGTTTTACATAGGCCTCACAACCCCAGATCTTTAGAAAAGACAACCCAGGACGCTTCCTAGTCCATATCTCATATGATGTCCTCTCTATAAATATAGATGGAACTCTGTTTTGTGTGAAAGCAGCAATTTCTAAAGCGAATCCCCAGAAAGACAGTGGAAGATCAGTTTGACTCATCATCGATCGGACCATGTCTAACAAGGTTCGGTTCCTCCGCTCGGACACCCCATTCCACTGAGGTGTACCAGGCGGAGTCAGCTGTGGAACAATTCCACACTGCTTCAGATGATCATTAAACTCATGGCTCAAATATTCACCTCCACGATCCGATCGTAGAAATTTAATTGTCTTTCCTGTATGATTTTGTACCTCATTCTAGAACTCCTTGAACTTTTCAAAGGATTCTGACTTATGCCTCATTAAGTAGATGTAACCATATCTACTAAAGTCGTCGGTACAAGTAATGAAGTACTGAAAACCACCTCTGGCTATAGAACTCATTGGTCCATATACATCAGTATGTATAATGGCCAACAATTTATTTGCCCCCTCACTTTGACCAGTGAAAGACACCTTAGTCATCTTGCCAAGTAAACAAGACTCACATGTGTCAAACGATTCAAAATCAAATGACTCTAAAAGCCCATCTTTATGGAGCTTCTGCATACGCTTCTCATTTATATGACCCAAACGACAATGCCAGACATAGATAGGATTCAAATCATTTAGTCGAGCTTTCTTTGTATTAATGTTATAAACGTGTGTATCCTCAAGATTCAGAATATACAAGCCATTCAATAATGGGCAAACACCATAGAGCATACCATTCGAAAATATCGAACAACATTTGTTCTTTATTATGAATTCAAAACTGTCTTCCTCTAAACATGACGAAGAGATAATGTTTCTACCCAAGGCGGGAATAAAATACCAATTATTCAGTTCCAAAACTAATCCTGAGGGTACCGACAAAGAATAAATGGCGACGGCCAACGCAGCAACTTTTGCACCATTGCCGACGTGAACATCCAATTTGCCTCTTGCGTACTTTCTAGTCCTTTTCAGCCCCTGCAACGATTTGCAAGTGTGAATCATTGATCCGGTATCAAATACCCATGAATCACTTGGACGAGTAGCAGATTAATTTCAATAACATTTATACCTAAAGCGGAAGTCACACTTTCCTTCTTTTTCTTTTGTTCTTCCAAGTACAACTTGCAATTCTTACGCCAATGGCCAGGCTTATGGCAGTGGTAGCAAGTGTCAGAGTTAGCAGGGCTCGACTTGGATTTTTTAGCCGAATTAGACTTAGAGCTCGAGATCGCATCTGGAGCTTTAGCCATTCCCTTACGCTTTCTCTTCTTACTTTCCTTTTGAACCATCATCACATGACAAGGATTTTTCTTAAAGCTTTCCTCGGTTGTCTTGAGTATCCTATGCAATTCAGCCAAGGTTTTCTTCATTCCATTCATATGAAAATTTATGTTGAACGGCTCAAAGCTCGTAGGGAGCGACTGAAGATTCACATCTGTGACCAAATCGTTATCAAGTTTAGATCCGAGTTTTTCTAGGTTCTCAACGTAACCAATCATCTTGATCACATGAGAACTCACTGGACTACCTTCCGCCAACCTGCACGCAAACAAGGACTTTGAGACATTATACCTCTCAGTCCGTGTCTGGTTCTTAAACATGCCTTTGAGTCCCACGATCATATCGTAGGCATCCCTGTCCTCATATTGCTTCTGAAGCTCAGAGGACATGCAGGCAAGCATGAAACAGCTAACATCAACTGAATCACTGGCGTGCTTCTCATAGGCCCGCCTATCATCAAGTGGTGTATCATCCATTGGTTCATCAGGGTGGGGTTCCTCTACAACATAATCTTTTTTCTCCTGCTTGAGAATAATTCTCAAGTTTTTATACCAGTCAATAAAATTTGTTCCAAACAATTTCTCCCTCTCAAGGATAGATCGCAGATTAAAAATAGAAGTGTTCTTTGCAGTAGGTGTCATAATCTACAACAAAATACAAGGTTCAGTACTATGCTATGTTAATCTTCTATCAAATAAAAGATGTATCACAATATGTAAAATGATCGATTTCCCTCTAATGACACATTGTGGGATAAGATCCATATTCATCTAACTCCTAGTGAGCTTTAGCATCACTGCTAGAAGATTAGTGACATATGTAAGCAACACTTGCTAATCACATCATATGTGACTCTTGTTCGTTGGGGCAGCATCCAATTCTCGACTTCCAACTCCATGCCCCAAAGCCCAAAACCGTTTTGATAGCTTTGTTAAGCAAACTAATACTATGCATGTGGTTGTCCGACATCCATCCTAACCGATCAAGATAAAAGACGGTACCTTGCTTTGGTAGACCCACCATCGATGATCGAGAACCTTGGTAGGTACAGCTATTAGAAATTAGAAAGAGCATCAATACTTAATTTTCTGAGGGAAACTTTTCTAACATGGTAACGATGTCTACTGCACACGGAACATAAAAGAATAGTATGACAGGAACATAAAAAACATCACAGGCAATCATATTAACTGTGACATAGTATGGCCCCTCTCGCATGGTGATCTCTATCTCCATGGTTCCTGTCCTTCGGGTCATCACGCTCTAGACCTCCATGAACTTGTATCAGTCTATTACACCTAATAGCACTATACTAATTACATGAGTAGAAGCATCACATGTCGACGCGTAGATCGTACAACATTTGAACAGCCTTGGGCTGTAATCAACCATGACGCGCAGGTCATGTTATTACAAGCTTGTATCTCATACATTTGCAAGGTCATACCAGTCACAACATTCCATGCAAAAATGAGTTAGGCGGAATCTAGACGTGACTGAACCAAGCCCAGAACTTTCGGCTCAGCGGACCGGAACTTTCGGTTGAAGGGCCCGAAACTTCCGACTCAGGGCCGGAACTTACGAAATCAACCTTCTAACTCGGATTTAAATTAGCCCGGAAGTTTCGAGTCACACCCGGAACTTCTGAAAATAACCTTCTGTACGGAATTTATTTCTGTCCGGAACTTTCGGTCCAACCAGAACTTCCGGACCCGAAACTTTTGGTCCAACCGGAACTTCCAAAAATAATATTCTGTATCGAAAATTATTTTGGCCCGGAACTTCCAGGTCACACCCGGAACTTCCGAAAATCCGACGCAAAAATAATAGATCCAATCTATTTCCACCACATATCACTATATGTGATCGATCCAGATCGAACACTACGCACGTAGGCTCTGATACCACTGTTGGGATATGGGGAGGCTACGCTAGCGCTTAATTTTAAAAATTTACTCCGTTAGCCCAGGAACCATGCCTGTAATAGGATCATGGATCGTTACCTTGAGCCTCGAGACACGCTCGGGCAACGGAAGTAGAGTCGATGAAGCGCGTCCTCGAGCTACTTCTCCCGGCTTCGTTCGTTCATTGGCGATCCGGTGATGAAGATGACGCGATCTTACGATCCTGTGAACTCCACGGAACAAGATGAGCACCACTATTGGAGTAGTGCCTCCACGGTATCCACACGTTCGGGGACAAGATCACCTCGCGCCGGTGTGCTAGCACCACTTGCGAGATCAGGGAGATCGATCATAACCCTTACAATTGAGGAGAGAGGAGAGGTGGCGGCTAGGGTTCTTAACTAGGAGCAATAGCAGCAGCCTTTTCGTGCTAGCTCCACCTCTCCTTATATAGTGCCCTCTCATGGGCCTTTAATCAGTATTAAAGCCTAACAGATCTAATCTGTTCGTTTGGACCCGGAACTTCTAGTCCTAACCGGAACTTCCAAAAATAACCTTCTATGTCGAATTTATTTCGATCCAGAACTTCTGGTCCTAACCGGAACTTCCGGCTCGTCCAGACTTCACTTTCAGGCAGGCCCAGAACTTTCGGTCTAACCGGAACTTCCGGCTCCTCCAGAATCCGAAACTGGGGCTGACCCGGAACTTCCGGATGCACCAGAACCTGGAACTTTCGGCCTCAAGGCAGAACTTTCGGTTCCCCCAGAATTCTCTTAGGCATATTTCCATTAGGATCATCGGTGCCTTGTGACGAAATGGGCCATCATCTCTTTTGGGCATCCACAAGGCTAACTTTGGGTAACAGTGCCAAAGTGCTTTTTTGGCATGACTATTGGCTGGTCGGCATGGCTCCCAAGCATCTCACTCCAAACTTATGCAAGATTGCAACTATGAAAAACAGAACGGTACAAAAAGACCTTTCCAATAATAATTGGATTTGCTCAGCAAGAAAGATTCGCACAAGTCAACAAATCAATGAGAAAGATTCGCACAAGTCAACAAATCAATGAGTTTATAGACCTTTGAACACGAGTCCAAACCGTTGAACTTCTTCCCAACATGGACGATGACATAGTTTGAAGATAGACAAATGATGGACAATACTCAGCAAAATCAGCTTATCTCATACAATTCCAAGGTATCCAATACCAAAACACATCTTCCATTTGGAAGGCTAGTACTGAAAATAAATGTAAAGTTTTTGCCTGGGCTGTCATTCAGAATAAGATTTTGACCACTGACAACTTGTTCAAAAGAGAATGGCCTCATAATCCAATTTGTAAGCTTTGTAACCAACACGGTGAAACAATTATGCACCTGTTGCTTCGTTACCCTTATGCTCAAGAAGTCTGAATAACAGTCCTAAACTGGACTAGTTGTAACATTATGATTTTAGCTAAACCTCAAGACTTTGACACTTTCGAGGATTGGTGGATCAAAGCATCTTCTCTTATGCAAAAGGAGTAGATGAACAAGTAAAGTAGCCTTATGATTTTTACATGTTGATCTATTTGGAAAAAGCGAAATAAACGTATTTTTCAAGACCAGAGTATTCGTCCAGAGGATTTAGCCTTTAAGATCAAAGAAGAGTTTGTGCAAAGGGAGAGAGCGTTTTTAGCTTAATCTGTCTTGTTTCTTTCTTTTGTTTCTCCTCCCTCCCCTGTTCTCTCTATCCTATTGAAACTTTTTTTCTTGCCTCCTTTAATGCATTAGGCAAAGCTCCTGCCATTCAGTTCAAAAAAAATACCGTTGGCAGTGGATTGATTCCGGATAACACTGGAACTGAAAAAGAACAGTGGCTGCAAAATTTACCTATGTAAATACACAGGCCACAGGTCATCAAATAAAGAACCTGTGCTGTGCTCTTGTACCAGAAAATGTGTTTGGTCTATAATCCAATTATAATGGTGATAAATTATTTGAGCATGACAAAAATTATCTGATAAGAAAATAAGGATCAAAACTTTCAGTCGCTGAGCTCCCCACTTGATCCTCTGGCTTATTCGGCGAATTAAACAACTCGTGTGATTGTTTTACCAGCAAATGAAGGTTACAGATCAAAGGATTTTTAAGGAATGATGTGATAACCCCATCAAGATCAGAGAATTCCTTCAAATATATTTTATGCGTGTCCTTCTGTTGATCGAAAGAACCTGATTGAGCCAGCGCATATAGGCCAAGCAGACTTGCATATACTGATATAAACACATCCTTATGGTTGCCTATGCCACCAATCCAATCAGTTTTCCCCTGTCTTTCAAGAAAGCAGCTGGTCAGTGATGTGAGCTGGTGCAAAAAATTCTCCCTCCAGTTCTGCAAGAGCAGTTCAACTTCGGTTCTTGTTTCCAACTGATATTTAGACGGCAAAAGCTTCTGAATACTAATGCAGCAGAGCTGGCAATCAATAGCTTCTCTTCATGGTGGTTATCAATTTCTTTATCAAATATCTGACGAACTAAATCTCCACGGGAGTTCAAAGTATTAACAGTATCCCGAACTAGCCTTAACAACTAGTCTATGTATTTCAGCCAATGACCAAACAAAGAAGTTAGATATTCAAAGCTCAACTCAATCACTCTATCCACTTGAAGCGGTGTGGAATCATCACACAAGTTATTTGATGAACCCTTTGCAATTATCTTCTGAACACTCTTGGCAAGTTTTTGTCTAATGTATGTCTTCATCCTCCAGCAATTGGACGCATATGAACCATAAGTCAAGTATCTTGCATGCATAAAGACTGATAAATTCACTCAAGTTAGCCTTTGAGCATTTCTCCTCGATATGGCTTTCATCATATTCTGAAGGAATGTGTGCATTGGACAGAGACTGGGAGAAAAGGTTGGCTTCTTCCAGAAGACCAGAAGCAATAATTGCTTCAGCAGCAGCCCTTCGAGCATTCACAGTTTCAGATGGTGCACTCTGGTTTTTGACAAGATCGACAAAAAGTTTGCCCTAAGAATGGCACCGGACAAGTTTTTCCCTTCATTAATCCTGGTAAAAGAAGTAGAGTGCTCATGGGTTGTAGGATCCAATAAAATAGCGCCCCTGAGTAATTTAGAAAACTGCCTCATGCACATACCCATGCAGCATAAAATTGTTTCTCTGGTTTTTGCATGAGACACTGTGCTGTTCAAATGAACTAATCTGTCCCAGATGGATAAAAATGTGCTGGAATCTTCTCCATAGTTGAATTGGCATTCCACGTGCCATGAAAAGATGATCTTTAGACTGTAGTAAAGACATTTGGGGTGTTCTTCCTCAAATATCTGTTTCAATATCACAGGCTGCAGATTGGCCTTTGACCACCGGTGCAAAATGTTTTTACTATCACCAGATCTCGGTGATTTGGCAAGCTGAAGAATCCTCTTCAGTACTGTAATTCTAACATCATATGTAAGATCAGCAAGGCAAGACATAATCCTCTTATGTAATTCAGGGAGTGAAACCTCCCAACGCATCTCTGATATGCTTGAAGTTGTATCAAGTATTTGTAGCGGAATATCTTCCTCAGTAGTTTCATCATGTCTCTTCGGAAGACCAGCACAGCTGAAATATGATGCAGTTGCTTGTTGGCGAAGTTCAATCTGGGTAGGGTCATGGAATGCATAATGGGTTGAAGTCCCATTGTTCAAGCACTGGTAACTCAACTCTGAAAGCAGTGTCTGGATGGCATCAGTATGCCCACTTCTCCCTGTTCTTGCAACATCAAGCATCAGATCCAATATCCGCAAGTAAGATGTACTTACAACAGGGCATGTACATAACTTAGTGCAGCCAAGCCAAGAGCATTTTGAAAGAACCTCAATCAGTTGGCTAAGGATATGATCCTTTTTGGTACGGTCCGTCAAACCTCTAAAGTAGTTATCTAGAAGAGAAGACAGCTGCAGCAAAAGGCCATGAATTGAATTGAATGAGAAAGACTTCATAGGCAGAGTTAAATTTCCCTTTCCTGTATTAGCTGGTGCAAGAGGATCAGAACACAGAGAACTGTGAGCTGTGACTTCATGACATCCACAAGGTAAATCATGCAGTAGATCATCGACAACATGCTGCAATCTCTCATTAGATGCCAAACCGATTAAGGCTCTCGATGCAAGGACTCGGAAGCGATAGTTACTCTGTGTGGCACATCTTTGGATGAAAGGCAGAAGCAAAAAAGGATCTAATGAATCATCAGTGCCACTGCTTATAGGTGAAGGCTTGAGCCTTGACAATAGAATAAGAATTGGACACAGGCTAGGGTGTATGGCTTTTGCAACCTGTTCCTCCAAATTGCCCGAAAGCCCATAAACTAGCAATTCAGTTGCAACTTTCAGTTCACTAAACAGGAAAGGATGAAGTGCTGGGTACCTACATAAGAAAACAAAGTACACCTTTCAAAAAAAACAGTTGATCCATAAACTGAACTAGTAGTTGGTCTGTACAGATCTTGAATATAAATGTTTCATAGTAAACAAGCAAAATGGCGTAGGTAATAATCATCCTGCTACAATAATGCGATATGCTTTTCGGAATTGATCCACTCATCTATTATATATACAAGAATCACAAGACTGAAGTACTGAACCACTGAAAAGGTTATTAGTTTTATACTTGTAATTAACAAAATTTATATCTTTGCTTCGATGAGATTAATGTGTGTGAATGGCAATAATGACATTGCACAAATTACCACACCAAAAACCATATACAAACAACATCAACTTGCCTGTGGAAAAATTCAAGGCCAGTTATTGACCGTCGTGCTGATTCACATTTGTGAACATTCAGAAATCCAACCATGCGACGGACCAATGCAGTATACGCAAGACAAACTGCATTACGCACTTCCCAGTAAGGAGATGAAAAGGCATGTATGGCAACAATTGTTGCCTCAGCACAGAAACCAGAAGTGTCAGTCGCTAGATTTGCGCCATTAAAGGCAGCTCTAAGCACGTTGAACACATGCACCGTCGGAACAACACCCTCATTTCGGCTTTTAGATAAATGTCCATTAGAATGTACACTTGCAGCAGTTCCTGATTGTGATTCACATGGCTCTCCAAGAAAATCTTTCACTGTTTCAAGCTTCTGGTTCCAGTCTTTAGGAAAATTAGCTAAAGATGTTTTGGCAAACTCTATGAGCCATTCTAATGCCTGTGGAAGTAGCTTCTTTGGTGTTCCTTCTGGCTCTGCCAAGAATAAGGCAATAAAAGCAGCAGGAATTCCTGCACTCCTTTGTAGCAAATCATCCACAATTTGCCCTTTAGCAACTGTCCTATCCATCAGTAGCACCATCCATGATTCTGTCATTTTACACAGCCTGAAATGACAAAACAAAGAAAGATCATCGGCACAAAGAATGCAATCTGTAAAAGGCCCATAATCCACATGATACACAACTGTAGAATCTGGTTAAGAAAAATTTGATTTCCACATATGCATGAATATAGAGCCAGGTTCAATAAAAATCACAGTAAACTAGTCATGCCTTTGAGACGATGAACCATTACTACAACAAAGATTCTTAATAACGTGGAATAATGCTCATATAAATTTTCAGAGGGCGAAGTTTTTATGTTGAATAGGAGTGCATGGAGAGAAGCTATTCATGTGTCTAAACCTTGATTAATGGCTTCTATTGGGTTTCAATTCTAGTCTAGCCCAACTTGCTTGGGATTGAAAGGCTTTGTTGTTGTTGTTATTCTTGTTGTAAAGTTTTTTATGTTGAGTTAAGGATGAATTTGAGTGCCTCCGCTAATTCATATTGGGTATGATTGTAACGCAAGTATGAAACTGATGAATGATTCAGAGACTCCTGTAACATTAAATTAAACCTCACAAATTCACAGAACAAATGCCGCCACTTATTGCTGAATGATTACATACACACATTTTGAATATAACTGCAGGATTAGGTGAATGTGAATATACATAATAAAGTTTTCTTCTTTCCTAGACAGAAGCAACTAATGTCAGTGAATAATGAAATATACCTGGAATCATTCGAGCAAAGAAGGCGATTGCAAAGGGCAGTAAGTCCAGCCCTTGTCTTATCAATTGCGCCATTATGCTTCATTTTAAGAAGAACCTGCAAAAAATGGTTACCCATCTTCTCTAATTGTTCCACATCAAGAATCTCCCCAGACATGATCGTTTCCTCTGTATTCTCAGCCAAACCATCATGAGATGAATTTGAACTAGAACAACCAGGCAATGGGATTTTCCTGATGATAGTTCCAAAGAGAAGACTAACCTGAAATATAAATGGCAGTAAACAGTTACATCATAGCAAAAATAATTGAATACAATACACAGAAAATTACATTGAGACAATGATGTGAATATGACATGATATCTATAGTTTCTTGAAAACAATATATTTTTCAATGCTTAAATCTAATAGAAAAACATTGCATAAAGGTCACATTCCAGTGACCAAAAAGCCTTTCTGAAAAAGTGAAAAACTACCTGTTAGGATGATATTATTAATCACATGCACACTATAAACATTGCCTGAGGGTTTTGGAAGGTTGTTCTGCCATATATATGGTAAGAAGTTTAAAAAAATGAAGTTAGCAAATAGTAGCTTTTAAAAACTGAAGTAAATAAGTGAAAAGGTTTACCTCCTTCATAGCAAGCCAGCAACCAACCATAACAATATGCTCGGCTGGTTTACCATTATGCCCTGATTTTGTATTCATCTCTGCTATTTCTGAAGCAGTATCAGGTTGATCCTCATATACTGTATCCGAGAGGAAGGAACCATCGTCAATCATGTCATCCACATCATATAGCATGTACCATGCATCAGAAGAAACCACCCACAGGGCCAACGAAGTCACACGCATTATAAGTTGAAGAAGCTTTTCTACAAGGCATCTCATTTCAGCAATA
>ASSH01052916.1:0-12532 GCA_000418225.1 Zizania latifolia | reverse complement strand
CCATTGCCGTGGGCCGAATCCAAGCCCGGATTCATGATCCCCGCGCCGCCGTGGGCCTTTCCCCTAAGGAATCGGGCCCGGCCTGCCACCGCAACCACCTCCGCACTGCCTTCCCAAGTCGCAACTGCCGCCCCGCCATTGCCTGTGCCATGCTGACCTCCAACTCCCCGGTCGCCGCTATAAAAAGGTCCCCTGAGCTCCAGCCTCCCGTTTTAGCCTCCTTGCCCGAACCCTAGCGCCGTTGTTCACCATAGCGATGTGCGCTGTCGCTCCGCCACCTTCGCCCACCTCCAGCTGCAGCTAGCCATCACTCTAGTGGCCGCTGGTTGTCACTGTCACCGCCATCAGCACCGCCATCGTCTGCTGATCCTCGACCGCCACTTCACCGTCGCCGCTGACCCCTAGAAGGCCGTCACTACTGTCGACCTGAGGCCACCCGCCGTCGGTCACATCCCATCGCCGCCGTTCACCGTCGACTGCTCAGGTGAGTTTGCCATCGCGTCCTAATCTCGCCGGTGCCCTCAACGCCGTTAGCTAGGCCGTCGTTCACCAGTGACCATTGGTCCCCGAGCCATCGCCCGCCGCCCCAGCTTGGTGCCGACGTCAGCGCCACCTCGGCCGCTGCCGTGCACATGCGTTAGCTTCCTACTGACGCAATAATTTTTGTTTTTCTTTAGAAAAATAATTCAGTATTGCGTCATAATTTGATTTATTTTCAAAAATTAACAAAAAGTGTTTAAACTTCAAAAATTCATATCTAATTCATCAAAATTCCAAATTTAACCATTTAAATTGCATAATTTTTCTAAAATTGGGACTACCCATTAAAAATATGTTCACACACAAAATGTATGCTTTACTATATTGTTTTAATTTATTATGGTTTGCTTGTACTGCTGTTTAGTCTCCGAAGTGCTGGAAGAGCCTGTTTACGTCGAGGAAGCACCCATTTTTATCCCTGTTAAGCAAGGCAAGTTGTTCAAGTCTTCCATTTGATCATGTTGAACTCATGTATTCAAAGCTATTGTTCTTTCAAAATTGCATTTTATTTTAGAATGTTACTGGGATTGGGATATAACCTTGCTTGTATTGCCCCTGTTGTATTTACCTATTCCTTGTTTACCTAGGGATTATTTAACCTGACTAGTATAAATCCTTATTATGATTTATCTAGATGCTTAGGAGTGCTTAGCCATGCTTAGAAACTAGTATCACATTCATCATACTGTTTAATACCACTTACATGTTAATGTTGGCTTATGATTACTAGTTGAATATTGATTTGGTTTATGAAATGAATATCACTAAAACTTGATTAAGGTGGGTTATGAGTATATGGTTCGTGGTTCTACTAGTTGTACTCACGAAACTTTAAGGGCCGGTTCATGGGCCGCTTTTGCGCTGTAAACTCGCACTTACCACAAGCCAGCATAGGTAATGGTTTGATTGGAAGCCTAGAGATCCCGGGTGGAGCATCGAGACGGCCGATAGCCCTGCACTGGTGTAAGACTTTTCTATACGGGTGGGGAGCACCAGTGGGATATTGGGTAGATGGTAACCTATGGTGTGAAGCTTGGAGGATCAAGGTGGATGGTCATATCATAGCTCTTTTCTAAGGTACCATGGTGGTATTGAGGCGCATGATGACATGTTGTAGGGATGTGTCTTGTGGGTAAAGTTGTGTACCTCTGATCAGAGTAAAACTATTCGAATAGCAGTGCCCACGGTTAAGGGCAGCAATGCAAGGTCACTCGTGATCAGTCCCACTGTTACTAAATTAACCTGTTTTACTTTCTGTTTAACCTGGTAGCTCTGGTTTGGTTGGTTTTTTTAGTCCTGATAACTCTAGGTGGGAGTTATTCAGTGAATGGATTAATATTGTCTTAAGGTTCCAACTTAATTAGAATTACTCTTTAAATTCTATCCCTCTTTAATGCTGCTTTTATGCAAATAAACCCTATTATGCCATCCTTTGTATCCCTGTGCAATATAACTATTCCGCTTGGATGGCTTGCTGAGTATTCAAAATACTCACCCTTTCATTCCCCCACCACCAGAGGAGGAGTTCATCAGCGAAGATAAAGGTGATGCCTTTTGAGCTAGGCCCAGTCAAGTCTACCTATGGAGTGAAGTCGCCGCTGCGTCAATAAAGTTATTTAGGAGTTATTTATGATTGTCATTATTGTGTTAAGGTTCCAGTGTCATCGTGAATAATCATGCTTTTGATGTCCAATAAATTATCTATTGTGTGCCTCGGCTGATTCCTAGACGAGGGTATTTTCGCACAATAAATCTCAAGAAAATGGTTGGAATTTCTGGGCGTGACATGGTTGTACTTCAAGTTGATCAGATCGGCGGTCTTAAATTGGATCTTGATCGGCAAGTCATCCAGAAATTTTTGCCAATTCACTATGCAACCCTGAAGCCGATCTAACTTTTCTGTCCATAGACTTATCTGCTGAAGGATACGACTTTCTTCTATTTTTAGCCGATCTAGATATGACTGGTCTTGGCTGGGCAGACTTAGTAGGAATTGAAGTTGTTCTTCGGCTACGTGCACCTTGTTACCGGCCAACTCAAAGTTCTAGCAATGAATTCTTTGCATAGCACGGTCAGTGAGACCGGAATGCGCACTTTGGCAGGTCAATTCATGCTCTCAGGAGAAGGCTTGGAATAGGCCATCGGGCAGGTCCTCAGGGAGCCGATCGGCTACTAGCTGAAGTCGAGCTTGTGCTACCTCAATGTCTTGAAAGAAGGAGCCGGTCCGACGTTGGAGCTGATGAAGTATGGATAAGTGGTCACTAAGGATGGGGTCCCGAGATATAAATGACTTATCTGATGATTGGGATTCAACATTGGAAGGCAGTACCTGAAAAGGCTATGGATAAGCCGATGGAGTTCCAAAGCCAATGGACCAAGAGAGGTAGGCTTACCAAAGGCAATTGGTGGCCAAGCGGAGAAGTCAGAGCCAATTAGGAGTCATCTGAGCTATTGTCTACATCACGAGGGAAGTCTGACAGTTGCCAAGAAGGATGTTGAACCGGGACATAGTCATCAACAACGCCGATCAGCTAAGTTGGGGTGTTAGAAGCCCTAGAGTTTGAAGAACCGTGCGGATTGGAATTCGGTTGAGGCAATGGAGCCTAGAATAACAATAGTTTAGAATGAAATGCGCCAGAGCTGGAAGAAGCTAGAGCAAGATGTTGTGAAAAATGAATCAATGAGTCAAAGAAAACATACCTGATCATGATCGTCAGATACAGAGGGCTGAAGAGAAGCCGTCTTCAATATTTTGCTCGGCGGAGAGCTCGAGTTGCTAGAGGCCATTGTAACGAAGGAGAAGAAAAATTAATGAAGAGGAGCAAGAATGGCAGAGCTTGAAGAAGAAGGCATGTCGGGAAAGCTTTTAAACCCTATGCACGGTGATCAGGAGATTGGATTCTTGAGGGAAGATTTCAAAACATGACTTTTCACATTCCGAACTCGGGAGGCATGTGTTGACACCGAAAATTGGACCGACACGCTATCAGGATGTCAGATCAAGCGGCTGGGCCGATGGGCCGCTAAAGGAGTTTAACAGGCATAGAAGGAGCGCGCACAAAGTAGGCCTAAGCTTCGTAGCTTATTTATCGTTAGTTAGCAAATAATCAGAGTCAGTTTAGATTCTGTGTCAAACATAGATTACGTGTCTCGCCGGCTATATATATCTAGTCTCGGGGCTATTGTAAAACATTCACACAACCAATCAATCAACCCTTCGGCGCATCGCCAAACTTAGGTATGTAGCATTAGGGCAATTCCCCACCGGGATCAGGCTGCATTGGTTAGAATGGACCGCTGATCATGTCGGGGAAAGCCTTCTTGGTAGGCTGATTGATCTATTCATGGCTTTCTCGGTTGGGTCTAATATTGTGATTAGATTGAGTAGGTTTACTAGTTATCGGTGTAATACATTGTTTCGTCTTTTTATATGATGCTTTACTGCTCGAATCAATGTGTTCACCAATCATGTCGATCTCATAGATTACTTCAGATTAGATCGTATGCCGGTCGTCAATATAGTGATGTCTTGGTTTTGTCCGATCCATCATATTTACAATTAGGTGTATGGGATGATTTGATCTAATTCGTTAGTTCGACATATGTCAGAGTTTTAGCCGATGAGTTATTTATCATCTTGTCAATCAGTTCGATTCTATTCACAATAGTCTTGGTATGATGTCTCTGCGCTGTATCGGTTGAGTTCGAACTGTAGGGATTGGTGTTCTTAGATGATATTAAGCTGATTGTTGAGATATGTTGATAATAGTGCCTAGTAGTTTCGATTTAAATCAATCTAAGCATGATTCCTTTTATATGTTCTCTCGATGCATCATAGTGGTTACACGTGCTATCGGAGTCGATGCCGATGGGCCATCACCGATAGCGTTAGGACAGCTCATGTTTTCTTCCTTGTCAATTGCAGGGTCAAACTGACTAGCACACTCTATACACCTCTGGGTAATTTAGGACCTGCACTGGAGCTAAGCAAACTCTCTCAGGTCTTTGAGTATGAAGGTGCAAAGATACTTGAGATCTTTGCGTCAACAAGAGGGTAAATAATCCATTTCTCATCTAAAAGTAGAGTATATGATCCAATCTCCCTAATATCTAGCATACTCCCTCTGGTTCATTGTACTATGTTTTATCAAATCTAGTTTTAGATTATAATATTATGAGATAGAGGAAGTAATACGGAGAGTTCGTCACCGGCTGCCCACGGGAATGGCGGCGTGCTGGCCTCCGAGTGCAGTGGAGGCAGCGCCTTCACCGTCGGGCGCCCACATCTGCCGCTGACGAAGGTCGGGTCACCGTTGCAGAGCTGTTTGTGTAAGGGAAACTGAGCGAAAATGGAGGAAGAAGGTTAGTCGTAACGTTGACTGAGTAGAGATCGGAAGTTCGGAACTGCAAGACTGGAATTCTTGCATTCTTGTTCCTGAAAAGTGAATGGTGCTCATTCAATTGTTTGGCTGTGCATTATGGTGTGATATGAACAATCTCCATTGCTACCCTTTGCTACTTTTATGTAGGCTCATTGCTTGTTTGTTTGGGGATAAACCTCAAAATTGAGTGTTTATTAGTATCTTCTATTGATTTACGTGCACTTTTAAGACTAATATTTGTATCTTTAGATCTAAAAATCAGTTTATAAAGAACTAGTTAATTGATATATTCTTTTATTTTTCGTTAGCTTCACTCGTAATCACTGACATGTTGATTTCATGTTTCTAATTGAAATCCATTCAGTAAATGATGTGGTCTACAACTGCATATGTTGGCAAGCAGCTACACATACAACCACACCACTCGTCTACCCGTAATGAAGAGGTATGAAGAGGTACGATGATATTTTTGGAGGAAATCAAACGGCGGAACAACTTTTGGGCATGATGTTTTTCAATATAAAAGTGCATGTTGTCTATTGGTCATATAACAATGGTTCAATTTTGGATTATCATCTTCAACATGCTGAATTTGATGGGAAAAAATATTTCTCAGGTCTTGTCAAGGAATCTTTGAAGTTCAACTTCAGAAATAGTTGTGGTAGATGAAAGAACATGTCTATAAATTTGTATTATTTTATTGAAGCCAAGTAACTATACTATATGATAAATTAGAACATGCTACTCAACTTTGTTGCAGTAGAGTAACATGTTATTTGGCAAATGTGACTTGAGGGGACGCTGAATTAGTTGGAAAAATAATTCTATAATTACTTTCGTAAATGTGACTTACTTTGTGTCAGAAGAGTAACGATGTTATTTGGCAAATATGACATGAGAGTTTGCTGAATTAGTCGGGAAAAAATATTTCTATAACTCCTTAGCAAATGTGACTTGAGAGATACAAGTTGTTTGAAAGCATCAATCAATTTCCAAAACCTACTTCCATATCTAAAAGTCTTAGCAAGATTGGTGCTTTTGGAATATTGTTAATACATCTTACAATTCTTCAAAACTGCCGCCATCGATCTCATTCACAGATACTCCCAACGAAGACACAAGTTACAAGTATAACCATGTTTTGTTTTATCAGCTTCACTTACCATAGAGGATGCATGATAAGCTAAACAGAATAAGTGAACAAGTAATTAACACAAAGCCATGTACATCAATGCTGACCTACTGGTGCTCCAACATAAACGTTAACATATTTGTACACAACAGTACATGGTTGGCACCATCAGTCTGATTGTACAACCAAAGAAATGGTGCCAAGGATAGCTGAATTATCCGTTGTTCTCTATTACAGGTAGGTACAAAGGATGCACAATGCAAATGATCTAATATTTCACAGGCAAATATTGCACAGAACAATACGTGCAAGCTTAATCTGGTGTCATGGCATTGGATCCCTGTGGGCACCAGGTGGAGTCATCAGCATCGAAGTTGAATGGATAATAGGTACCACCAAACTATGGGGCCTCCACGTACGGGCTCTAGAACAATATTAGAAAAACAAATTTTAGCATGCCCATGGAAAATGGTTATATAAGAGCTGTCATATATAAACTTTGATCTAGGTACAACCAAACGTAATGAGTCAATCAGTTAGGTGCCATGATAATGGATAGTGGCAAATTAACCATCTTGATCGATTTTATGGAAATTAAAAATTGCAATGAGCAGCTACCTGAGCATGAGGAGGGTTAGGGATAGGATTGTATGATGGCTCCTTTTTGGTGATGAATCAGGAGAGCTACCATCATTGACATCCATGTTATCTATTGCATTCTTCATTTGTGATGCTTCCCCCTCATCATTGTTGAGATTAACTCGCAATGTGGAGAATTAATACATGTAAGATAATGGAAATATTGACAGCATTTATGGATCAAATCAGTGAGCAATACCTGAAATATTATGCCTAAAGTTTTCAGTCCTTTAGCACGAGCGCGCAGTTCCTCCCTCCTGACATTGCCATCTTGGAGCACCTGATTTCCATACAATGTTCAAAACTCACTATCACACCAGTTATGTTCAGAAAAATAATCATGGATAGTACAATATTGGATAGCACGGACCATCTAACAGACATGCGATAGAGTGGCTTCTATGTCAACAACGTTAAGCTTCCACAAGGAATCAACCATAACTTTTTTGTGATTTTGCATTAACATTTCAAGTTCTTCCTCCGTGTAGTCACCCTCAGCACTAAGATATTTCTTCAAGTTATCTTGCAGCTGCATCAAAGCTACTGCACCTATAGAACCATTGGACAAAGAAATTCTTTATGGCCAACATAATGCTAGGATGAACATTGTTGACACCCATAGCTGCATCATATGGTTACATTTAAATATATTGATGGGTTATGTTTACCTGCTGCAGCTGTCACTTGAGATTTGATAAAATGGCCTTTGTCTCTGAACCATTCAGCTACAAATGGAACACTCAAAAATATTGCTTTCTTCCCAAGTTCTTTTGCAACTTGTCTTGAATATACATAGCCAATGGTGTTCAACATAACAACCCCATATGTTGCAAGATGAATAAAACATGACCCAAACAAATTAATGATAAAAGTTGAATGAGCTCATGGTCATTGTATATTCTGCAGCACTTCAGTGAATAAGCTCAACAAGAACGGTAAAAAAGGCATACTGATTTCTAGTTCCATTTCAACAGAAGTGGATGGCTCTAAGAATGCTATCTTATGCACTATGCTTGTCACGATATCTTTATTATGTGGTTATCTATTGAACCATGTGATAAAAGTGTACAACTTGTTTAATATTAAATGCCAACCAGGCCTTACAACAATAAGCTAGACAGGAAGGGAGAAGGGGAAAAAGATCAAGAGTTGATGAGGAAGGGGTGGGTGCTCAGTAGTATTGGCGAAAACCTGCATTGCTAAGTCTAGAGACCTCAGCTTGAGTAAGCTGGACGAATTCATCCTTGTTTCCTTGAACGTAAATGTTCAGCCAGTTTTTCAATAGCTCTGCGAGTTTCTCTTCCCTTCCATCGCCAGTTGACCAATATAATCTTCAAACAGCTCACTACCAAATAGCATTGCAAAAATTGCTGCTGGATCAATTATTCCTTCCCTATAGAATTTCAAAACCAAATGAGTTAGAATGTGGTCATTTGATATGATTCTTCACAATATGAGGCAAAATCACTAACTATCCCACCAAATCTTTATCTTTCAAATGGGAGAAAAATAAAATTATTTTCCTCTAGTCCTCCACAAAAATTCAACTACAATACTAATGATGCTTTACCACAAATGATGAGCCCACAAACATGAAAGTCCTGTAAACTTTTCAGTATGTTGCATATTCATCCCACAAGTTATTTGTAAAAAATCAGAGCATACGTTGAGATGCCAGATTCCCCATGCAAGTCATAAGCTTGGCGTTGTGTAGGGTCACTAAGTACTTGGTATGCATCGCCTAATTCCTGCAAGAAAAATTCCTGAGTAAAATAGTATAAAAAAGAAAATATGCAAAGATGATGCATACTTTATAATAAAGTCAATGCCATCTAATAATAAAAAATGGAATAATACTACAATAGCTATGCTGTAACAACTTATTACCGGTACATAGTAAAGGGAGAGGGAAGGAGGGAGGACTGTGAGATGTTACTAGTATATCACATCATAGCCTCATAATCATTAATTAATATGTTATTATATAAACCTCCATCTTCATATGGTTAATATGTATACCAAAGTTCAATGGCCTAACTAGATCTTTCAGTTAAATATAAAGTTGCTAGCAAGAGCATTCAACACTAACAACTTGCTCCCATAATCTAAACTAGAATACTGTAAAGTTCACATTAATGACTACAGCTTTAATTGCTATTAGTTTGTGGGTTCCTCAAGACAAAAAATATAGGAATAAAAGAAAAAAATAGAAGAATAAGTAGAAGACAGACTTAAGTTAAATCAATCCAAAAAGGAAAGGAGAACTTGTGATAAGCTCAAGGAGATGAGTGTGAAAATGAGAATATGATGGCTAACATCCTAGTTCAAATTTCATGCATGGGAATTGTTTCATCAACTGATGAAGATGCATACCACAAAAGTTCATTGTTGAAGAGTGCAAATCATATGCTAAGGTAAATTTCCAAGTTTCTCTGTTGTGCAGTAATTCGCATGCTTGAATCGATCGACGCTTAGAAGTTATAAGTAACGTATTTTGCATTGAACTAGGATGGCATGCAGAGTTGAACATGCCATAGCATGGTGGTTTGTTGAACTAAAGCGTCTTTTAGGATCATTTTTAGGTGAACTAACACTAGTTCTGATTCTCAAATTGCATAATGTGAATATTAAAAAATGAATGCCTTCTTGGTGAAGATGCTAGGCTCAACTTTCAGATGGTAAGTATGTTAATAAGGTGTTTACTAAAGATCTCAGTAAAATAACTCCAATTCCAAATGTTAGATATGAAATAAACTTTCGATAGTAGAGTTTTCTAAAGTAGTTTGGATATGCAAAACATTTAATCAACATAACATTATGTTTAGCATATATAGTTAACTCATCATTAACCAAATTTAGAACGTAAAGAAACATTATGTACTTTAAGAGTAATAGGCGAACATATCATTTGACTGGTGAATGGTGGCCATTCATGCATGAATGACAAGTCAAACAAACAAAAATTAATGTTGCTAGCGGTAGGTCACAAACCCTTTCGGCAGTGACATGTATGAAGACAATCGATGGAGGAGAAGACCATTGGAGTTGGTGAAGGCCACCGATAGAGGCGAAGACCATCAGAGTTGGTGAAGGCTTCACCGGGGGCTACCGGTGACAATGAGGGCCTTCTGTAGCCAAGGACAGTAAAGGCCAGACAAGATGGCCCAAACAATCAGGCCCATTTATGTGCATAGGCCCACTAGATGCCGGCCCCAAGGCCCAAGATGTATTAAAGGGACATGTATAACCTAGTAACCGTCTATGTGAATAGAAATAAGATCCTAGTGCCTAAACACTAGGACTATAAATAGACCCTAGGGGCATTGTAATAAGTAGAATCTTTTTGAGAAATACACCAGTAATCATCTCATATAGTCATATGTCTGTCTGTTGTTGCCTAACACGGCAACAAAAGTGAGTGCTGATAGAGTAGCCAAACAAACAAAAACACAACAGATTACAAAACCATTTTAGGTTAATGCAAAGAACCAAATGCTGGAACAGTTGGCATTGTCCAATATTTCTGACATTTTGTATCATATAATAAGTCTCTAATCTGATTGAATCGAGTGTTGTACACTATCCACCGAGTTGCTTGCCTATGGCAACAGTGACATGACTAAAAGGTTACTTAACAGGAGTAGAGCAATGGTGGAGCGCTCACCTGAAACTTCTCCATGGCTTGTGGGTCATTGGGATTCTTGTCTGGATGGACCTGCTTCGCTTGCACCACCTGCAGCAACAGGAAATCATACCACAACTCCATGGCGCAAAAGTAATCAAGTGGAGCGATGAGCGCGACGATGACTTGAACGTAACTTGGTGTAATACGCCTTCTTGATTTCGGACTCGGTGGAGGTCAGGCTCACCCCTAGCACGTTGTAGTAGATCGTCTCCTTCACCATGGACGCCGCCCGCCCCAAGCTCATCCGTCGAGCTCCCCTTCACCGCTCCCGATTCAGCCGCACCAATTCGATTCCAGGTGGGGGAAAGATCTAGCATCCTACCTTCTCATCGTACGGCGGACAGAGATGGCTGGGAATGGGTGGAGGAAGAGAAGCCACCGATGCTGCAGGGGCGGTCGGTCTTTCGACTATGTATCAGGCTGGCTGGTCAGAGTTGGTTTCAGTTGCAGCAACCTAGTTTTGATCGAGCTGGCTGTCATAAAAGCGTACAAAAATTGAAATGTCGAAATATCTAATTATATAACTATATAATGAGTTTATATAGATGTTGTTTAATTTTAACACATTGTACTATTATCTTATAGTTAAAAATAGATATATTATACTTTTATAATAACAAATTAAAAATTATCATTAGATATTGGGTAAATTTTCATAAGAGAATTTCACAAAATCAAAGAAGATAGGGATGGTCATCTTCTCCGGTACAAGTATATTAAGAAATAGTTGTGTTTCAAGAATTTCAAATTCTGAAAAAAAAATAGGTTTCGTTTGGTTTGAGGATACGGTAAGAGAGGATGGACTCATTCTGTTTTATAGAATAGGATAATTATATCCCTGTTTGGTAGATGGGATAAGAATATTTTTTTCTTTGGTTGAAGCAATGGAATAAGTCATGTTTATATAGTCATTTTGTCAAATACATGGTAAACATCTCCGTCAATCTTCCTGTCGTTGCTCTCTCCACCGACTCCCCGTCGCTGGGTCTCATCCACCACTATGAGAGCTTGCACAACCATCACCTCGCCGCTTGTTCTTCCCATCTCTCACTCACCCACATTGAGCTCACCTCGCCACCTTGCTGTTGCCTCGCTGACTCACCTCATCGCTACACCCACTACTGATAGGGCACTAATACACCCATCTATTTTTGGGTAGGGAACTCAACTAGGACTAATTCTCCATGCATTAGTACCGACTGAGACGCACAGCCGGTACTAAAATTCATAACTTTAGTGCCGGTTTGACTTCTCAGTTGGTACTAAAAATACAGTCTTTTAATTGTTGTTTACTGTGATCTTAGTTAAGTAGTAAAGATTAACATTTTCTAAATTCTAATTATTTACGTTAAATTCTGGTCTGTTGATAGATAACTGGTAAAGTCTAATTTAATATTTCTGTCCAATGTAGACATGTAAAGTTTATTTAATTTTCGCTGTTTTTTCATTTAATTTGCATCATACGTAATTTTTTGTTTTATTTCACGTGACAAAAGAAGAGAACATAGTATAAAAGTTATCACTTCATTTATATATAATACTGGGTATATTTACATATATATATATATATATTTATATATATATATATATATATATATACTATATTATATACACACTATATAGTACTCGTGTCGCCGCTGCCCAATGACCAGCCGCCACTGTGGACATCATTGCCGCGTCACCGCCGCCCCATACCGAGCCACCACTGCGGACGTCGCTGTCACCATCGTCGCTGCTGCCGTCATCGCTCCAGCCATCGTTGCCACAGTCATTGCTCAAGTCGCCATCGTCGCCGCTGGTGTCATCGCTGTCATCACCATCGTTGTCGTCGTCACCATAGTCATCACTGTCGGTTCCGTCGCCACCGCTGCTACCACCGCTGCTGCTATCACCGATGTCCTGCCACGGAGCGCTGTCGATGGCGACGTCCGGCATTGCATCGGTGCCAGCAGCACTGGCATCCGAATGGGTGGAGTCTTGCTCCGCCAAGTTCCTAGCCTAGATAGCATCATCTTCGGCCTAGAAGTCCCTAGTATTCTCCAAATTCTCTGGGCCTGCACGATCCGTGCAATGTATGAGTCGTTCGTGGTCGTCGTGAAGTCCTCCTCAGACATCCATGACCACGAAGACGATATGGAGTAAGACGACATGACT
>ASSH01052915.1:0-12459 GCA_000418225.1 Zizania latifolia | reverse complement strand
CGCCTGTAAAAAAAATGCCCTCGTCTGGAAAAACATTTTCTGTAGTAGTGAATTAAATGTTGATTTGTGAACCAAGAATAGTTAGCTGTTGATCTGTCCGCGGTGATGATTCCTAATCTGAGCAGCTTCATTAGCTGAGTCGTTTCTTGCAGGCACTGTTCATTCTGTTCCGTCACGCCAGGGTTCATCGATCGCAGCTGATGATCGATTAGCCACCTAGCCTTCCTGATATCGATAGAGAGATGCCCTTGTCAGATGCTTTGGGCAACAATGGTTTTTCACGCTAGCGAATCCTCAAATGTAAGCTTTCATTATGAAGAAAAGCACGCGGTGTTTAATTCATAGCCAAACTAATGTCACATGATGACATGAATGCGATTTTCAGATGCTTTTTCTGAAATAAAAGAGAGAGAGAAAAGATGCAGCACTAACTACTAAGGTTGTTTTCGCCCGGGAATGAATGGACAAACAGGGTCGACAAGATTTGATTCTCTCTTCCGGGGATTCACGTACGCCACTAGCAGGGACTGGCGGAACACCTTGCTTCCCAGCAATTGATACTGGAGAGGGACCCTCTTATATATGTCGGGATCAGTAAGTATCCATCAACACAGTTGGGATTCTGGTTTCTACCCGAGATGAATGGGACGTCTGCCAAAGTATATGCTACCCGGTACCCGGTGAGCTTGTTCATTAAGACACGATGCTGCTTGAGCTCTGAATTTCACTCAAGATAGGTACTGTAGCTATGATCAGTAACTTTGATAAGTGCTATAACTCATGCTAAATGCATACTCCCCAGTTTCTTCTTTTTAAAAGGGAATCTCATGTTACCTCTAACCAGGCAAGAAGTGACCAAACCAAGATCCTGAAACGGAGAAAAACTATGCTCCACTAACTCAACTAGGTATGCAGCAAAGAAACAGGAGGAGAGGGGAAATTCAAGGTAGTGGGACAGTGAGGGCATGGGCCATTTGTTGGTACATGGCAAGTCTCCCTCGAGCTCTGCTCTCCCGTGACGATCCAGATGCCGCTGCCTGTCCCCTGCAGGATGCTGTCGCCGTCTCTGATGGACGGCGAAGGTGTAGCAGTGCTACTTTGGATGCTCGTTTACGGTGGACAGACGGCCAAAGCAAGGCCGGTTTTGTAAATCAATTCCTGGGCTACGCCGTTCTGAAGCACATTTCTACTGACCAACTACTGTATTCACTGAATCAAAATTTTATAGAAACAATGATGATAAGATGACTGAATATTTCCCCCCAACCTCATGTTTGTTTGCTGCTGAAACCATGACTTGTTCGAACCTTAGAAGCATCTGAATCCGAATATCCGGTTCCTGGAATGCATGATGCTTGCTCCTCTCTCTTCTTCTGGGCTGTATGATGATTTAATCTGTCCTGTGATCAACTAGCGCTCAACTACGCGGCACACTGATTGCATCAGTTGGTCCATCGCATGTTCTTCTGTCGCTAGAATCAATAGCTAATTACTCCAAGTACGTGTCGCACAACAGTAGCAGCATCTGAATACGAGCGATTACACCTAACTACATGCTTATTTGTTCACGCTGTTTATAGTCTTCGACAATACAGAGAAGGCATTGTCCTAGAACAACTCTAGCCGCATAATTCAGACTCGACGATGCCGAACTGTAACTTTCAAGGCCTCTCAAACCGAGACGTTACATGTAGATCGCCTGGCGCTTTCGCCATGAGCGAGGAGTTGAACGAACGAACGGTCCGTATCCATAGCATATGATCTTGGTCTGGCCCCACATGCCATGCTGTGCACGTCTGCGAGCCACATGCACCCACGTGGCAATGCTGGCCCCACGGCCCCACCTCTGGCCCCTTGGTCGAGCTGATTCCGATACAGTGGGTCCCCTTCCTATTGCAGCTCGACACATGTACCCTTGGTGGGCCCCTTGAGACTGACCCTGCACAGCTCACCACCACACCTAATGTCATCAAGGCATAACACAACAGTTCGTTGAGCTATGCATCTCAGCAAGCTAGCTCAAACAGTTATGACAAATTCAGAGGGAAGTGCAGATTGGTAACAAGATCAAGATCAGAATTCAGAACCACCACTTTATCTTGTTCTGTACCTCATTTTTTCTCAAGGAAGTGTGCTTTCTATTTTTCAGTCAAAAAATGTGGCAGAAAAGAAGGACAATCTGGACCGGTGACCTCAAATGCCTAGGTGCAGTGTTTCAGAAGTAGGTCCAGTTTTTCCTTAGAAACTTCTGCATACGAATGGTCAACTATTCCCTCCCATACTAATATGAAATGGTAGAGATAACCAGTCATTTTCAGCAACCTAGACTAATCAACGGGCCTAACGAGGCATTAGCGACAATAGGAATCAAATTGGAACCTAATCATGTTCGCAAACGTTAAGATTTTCTTAGTCAATGTTTCCTGTCAGAATCAGTCGGCAAATTGCTATTGCACTAGGAAATATATAAGACAGGCTATAAGCTTTCACCATGGCATAAACAAGTCTTCCCAAATGATGTCACAGTTCATGAGCTAAATACAATTGCGTTGTTTTTGACTTCTAAGAATAAACGGTGTACATATAATTGTGCCAGGGAACTGTATTACACTGTTTGATGTTTTACCTCGTCGTTGTATTAAGAATATCTCCATAGATACAACGTAATGTCAGATATGAAAATGTAGCATATGTACATAAGCGGTAGTCTGATAGGGTGGTTTATTAGTTGAGGGAAATAAGTATGCGAAATTTGACTTAGAAACAAAACAACACTGCAAATTCTACAGATAGAATGTGGCTAACCATGCTGTTCTTCTCCAGAGCCAGCAGCCAAATCTAAAAGCAGTCCAGTCCCTTCCTGGTGCTTTCTCTTGAAGCAGACAACAATAGAATTAAGAAGCATAAATATCTCTGAAGTTATGAGAGCCTCAGAGGTTGCTGCTATTATGATTGATTAAAAAAAGGAGGCAAAATGAATTAGTCTCCTACCAAAGCAACCATGCTATATTCTCTCTTACAAGAAGAATATGATGGAGCATTACACGACTCTATAACTGTTGTTTCTTAATGCTACTATGTCCCAAAAAACTCTTGTGCTCTCAAGTAGCTAGTAACTGGAGCAAGCTTCTAGTAGTCTATTCCACCAGCACTTGTTCAGTTGCATGCTGCAATGCAAAGACATGGAGAAATTGTCTTGTGCTTTGATTCAGAAACAATTTGCCAATTGGTGGGAAATTGTTTCATCCAAACTACTCCTAATCATACATCTGTTTAAGGGTTCCTAATCTGTTTCAATACTTGTAGAACAGCACAAGATTCTTCAATACATTCAACACATGGAAAGCTCAGATTCATCCCTTCTTTTAGGCCATGTAAGAGTTAACACAAAGTCAGAAAGAAATACAACAATGTTGTGAAAAAAATCTTTAAGGTTTCAATAACCGATAAATTTAATCAGTATCAATGGAGAGATTTGATAATTTGCCAATCTTGAGAAGTTGCTTCGTATTTTTACCATTCAGACCCACATTCATTAATATAGATGATCCTACGTGTCAATCTCGGAAGTGACATCACGAGTCATCTTATCAATTTTTTCGTGGAGAGAACAGTGCCCGCAGTGTCAATTCATCTCGCTAATGGGCCGAAATTTCATGGACCTTAATTCGGAAGTTTATATGGGCTGAATGCCCATTCAAAGCCCATAATGCGCTGGTCCGGGGTGCAAGTCAGCGCAGTTCCGGATTTCACGCACAATTTCACTAAAATGAGTCAAATCTTGAGTCTTCGCCGGCGAGACATGGACCAACCGGCCGGCCGTGCGGTGATCCCGTTCCGGGAGGTGCGGCGCCGTCTCGCCAGTTTCACGGAGCGAAACGCCACGGAAAATCAGAGGGAAAATGGCGGAGTTTGAATCTGCTTTATTATACGAGCAGACGGAGAGAATTTTAATTACAGGTTCGTTGATGTGATGATCAGAGCACGTAGACCATGCCGACCTCGAGCAGCGACGCTGGCGGCACGCGCAGGACCACGTCGGGGCCGCGGCAGTTGCGCCGGAGGAAGTTGTACCCGACGCCGACGGCGAGCTTCTTCAGCAGCGACGACCCGGGCTTCGTCTGCACGTGCGAGTGCCCCATGATGAACGCCGTGCCGGCCTCCCTCGCCTTGCACAGCTCCTGCAGCTCCTCCAGCACGCCCTTGTCCACATCGGGGCTCGACGCCTCCACCACGAACCTCACCCTCTTCGCCGCCGGCGCCGCCGCCGCGAGCTCCACTATCCCGTTCGGGCTGTTCTCCACGGAGGACACGCCGTCGTGGGAGGCGTCGTAGCTGAGGTGCCGCCGGAGCGGGTTGGTTCCGATCACCGTGAGCGCGTTCTCCCGCTCGTAGTAGTCGAGCTGCTCGCTTCCGGCGGCGTCGCTGCACCGGTACAGCGCGTCGAGCTTGATGAAGGTAGCGAGGCTTTCCACGAGCTCCGTCTCGAACGAGTCCACGTCCTGGTGCACGTCGCGGTACCCGTACCGCACGATGCACCGATACGACCTATGGCCCGCCGGCCCGACGCGGCCGACGAGGTAGCGCTCGGCGGGGAGCACGTGCGGCACCGGGACGGACTTGACGCAGACGAAGACTAGCACTCGGTGGAACGCCGGGAGGTTGGTCACGAAGCGGGAGAAATTGGCCGGAACGCCGGAGGTGAGGTCGGTGTAGACGAGGCCAATGCCGGGGACGCGCACCATGCCAAGCTTGTCGCCGAGGGCGAGCAGCCACTCCAGGGTGACCTTGTTGTGCAGGTCGAACTCGTACTTCTTGATGGTCGTGTGGTGCCACACGAACATCACGGCCAGGAGGATGAGAGCCAGGAGGATCGGCAGCCACGCGCCCCCCGTGAACTTGATCAGCGACGCCGAGAAGTAGAGCGCCTCGATGGAGCCGAAGAAGAGGAAGAAGATGAGTGCCAGCGCTGGTGTCCGGTGCCAGCACAGCATGATCACCAAGGATGTCAGGCATGTCGTCACCAGCATCACTGTGATCACTGCCAAGCCTGCACAACAACTCACAATCTTAGCAACATGCTGAAAATCCAATGCAGATGTGTTGCGGTAGTCCAGAGTACTTGGTTTCATCCGTTTATGGACATCATTGTTACCATCGGTTTTATTCTTTCAGAAAGTTGTGAAAAGAACTGAAATTGCAGCCAAGTATAGCTGATAGGACAGTCATGGATACTCACCAGATGCATTTCCCATCTGCTTGGTATCGCGGAATCCGACAGTCACAGCAATGCAGAGGACCATGAGCAGCCAATTGATCTCAGGGATGTAAATCTGGCCATGGATTTTGTCAGATGTATGCACAACTTTCACTCTTGGGAAGCAACTGAGGGACTGGTTCTGGTTGATGATGGAGAATGTTCCACTGATGATTGCTTGGCTTCCGACAACTGATGCCAAAATCGCCAGCACAAGCACAGGCCACCTTACACTCTCTGCATTTTGCACAAGCCAAAGTAAACGCTGTAATTTTTCTTCTCCTTCTTAATGCACGTAAGCGATTCTCTCGCTTCCTTTAAAAAAAATAAATGCTGTAACTTCAGCCCTACTGAAACCATAAATACTAAGCGGTAAGCAGGGTATCTCTACAGTAGATGCAACTCTTCAGAGACATCAACTACTACACATGTTCATTTCAGAAGCCTGAAGTACCTGGAACTGAGATATAGTATCCAATTTGGTAGGTTGAGTCCAGATTATGATGTTTCGATAAATACGCAGCTTGGCCCATGTATCCCAAAATCAGTGCAGGGTAAACTAATGAAGTGAAAGCAAGCTGCAAAGCAAGGTTCAGAGTTGTGATTTACTGAAACAATATAATGAACACATAAAACTCAAATGCAGGATTGGTGAATTACCTGGATTGCACTGTAGGAGAAGTGGCCAAGATCAGCAAACATTGCTTCAGATCCTGCAATGCCAAACATGTCAGAGTTGAGACTGCTAATTTGATCCAACAGTCCCTTGTCTCAGAGCTGTTGCAAAGGGAAAGGATGAACTTTACCTGTCATGCAGAGCAAAATACCCCCCAGGGACTTCCATCCAGACTGCCTAGTCTTCTTCAAGAATTTGAACATGTAATATGGATTAAGAGCCTGGTAAATTTGAAGATTCCAGTGGATGATATTGTACAGGCCGAGCACGCTCATGCAAATTAGCCAGGCTAGGACTATTGGTGCAAAGAGAAATCCAACACGATGAGTACCATAATGCTGGAGCGCAAACAGGAACACTAATATGACGCATGTTATTGGAATGACGGCATCTGCACGTGTAAAACAGAAATGAGCACGGAAAGGGAGGTAAAATGTGAAGGTTACAGGTGATGCAGAACTAATGTGCTGGTATTTTTTCCACTCAAAGCTTGCATCCTTCTCTCTTCCAAATTCAGTTGAAAACAAACTTGTAAGTGGGATTTATTGGTATAACTAGAAAGAAAAATTTCAGAATATGACGCTGAATTTGCACGCCTTCCAGGATTTGCCGCTTATATCACAATGACATGAAAAGTCAGTCTGTCAACGACATATGGAGCAAGATGACAAATCCTGAAAGGCGTGCGAATTCAATGTTATGTTCAGGTACCTGACAAATTTTGTTACACCTAGTTTGCCACGCTATTCTTGAAGTTTTTCATTACACCATGTGACCTCACAAACGAAGGCCCTTCCGAAGATTAATAACTTTGCTAGACTATTGATATGAAGTGTTTTCTGCAAAATATAAAACAGAAAAGCAATTACTACAGTTGAGACTTACATTCATGTTGATCCCTGGACAGGGAGAGTTCAAGCCCTGAGACAGCTGAGAATACTGCAACAGACAAAACAAACAGCAGAAAGCCAAATGTAAGTATTTTTTTCCAAAGAGGAAAAGTAAGGAACTGACCGGCACTGAAGATTACCAGATATCACCGGCGTGAGAACGCCGTCCCCAATCACCATACAGGTCCCAATCATCACCATGATCAGCAGAGCGGTCTGCAGTGTCTTGTGCTTCTCGAGCAGCTCCTTGATTCGAGACTTGTGGGCGACTTCAGGCGGGTGCTCCAGCTTGTACGTCGAGAGCTCCTCGTCGGCGACCTGCCTGTTCGGGAGGAGGCTCACATTGGCGTGCCTGCAGATCAGAGAGTACAGAGCAAACGTCCCCCCTGACAAAACCCAAGTGGCGAATAAGATTATCAATAAGCTTCTGCAGAGAGCAGAGAGCAGAATCTTGTCGGCGGCGGCGGCAGGAGCTTACCCTCGCCGTTGTCGTCGGCTCGCAGGACGATGGAGACGTACTTGATGAGAGGGATCAGGGTGAGCGTCCAGAAGACGAAGGAGAGGGCGCCGAAGATCTCCTCGTTGGTCTCCGAGTGCGTGATGTCCTCAGCGAAGGTGCTCTTGTACACGTACAGGGGAGAGATGCTCAGGTCGCCGTACACCACCCCCAAGCTCTGGTAGGCCAGCAGCAGCGTCGTCCGCCATGGCTCCCTCTGCAACCGCAAACACAAGGACACTCTGTCTCAGTAAGTTCTGCATTGGTTTGAGCTAGCCGCAGACTCAATCCTTCCGCTGTTAAGCTGGAAAATCTCTGACCTTTGGGGGCGCCATGCCTCTCCCAAACTCTGGATCCATCGTTCAGCAAGAGATTGACCACCCTATGATTGTAATCTGTAACTACACTATGCTCTGCTCCTGCTCCAAGAAAAAACACATTAGATAAAATGCACTGTGATTACTTGAACAGATTTTGCAGGCCAAGAACAAGATAAACACAGACAGACACACACACCTGGAAACAAGAAAGAACTGACAATGTGAATCGCGGTATTAGACAATCAATCGAGAGAATCAAGTATAAACTCAAGAAAGGGGAAAGCGCGAAGAGAGATAAGAAAGCAGGCAGCCATACATATCCAAGGTGAAAAGATGCAGGTGGAACCCCTTAAGAATAGAGAATTTGAGATCACTGATTTGAGTCATTAGTGATTGGAAGAGAGGCAGACAAGGTGATGGAAGGAAGCAATATAGACCCGTGTGGTGGGGGAAGAGCAGTAGCAAACCGACAACTCAACTAGTGCTCACTCCTCTGAGGCTCTGAGTCCTCTCCCTAGCTGCAAAGAGCTTAATCAGACTAAAAAGCTGAGATAACAGCAAGTTGCATCAACCTAATACCTATGCAGAAATAAATCCATGGATGGCCATGTGTAGATACTAGATAGGGATTAAAACGAGAGCTTTTGGGCATCGAAATTCGAATACACCAAGGCAGGTAGGGGGTGGAGGAGGAGCACCGGCAGCCAAGCAAGAAGGCCACGTGGGTCCAAGGACAAAAGCATGTGATCTCATTCTCCCAGCACTACCGACTGCTCGACTCCAGCAACTTTTGCTTTCGGAATGCAGACCAAGGAAGCCTCCCCTAGATCGCTACTGCGTTGATGGTGGAACTCGCATTCCAACATTTTCTTCGTGCCCCGAGCCCATCCAGAAAGATCCATCCTTTTTGGTCCGTTCAGAGTTTGGCAGGAGGATAGGTCCAAATCGACAGCAAACTGAAGAGGACGAATCAACATTAACTCCAGCATCAAGGAGCAGAGCAAGAGTCTTGCGCCACTGTCATACTTCTTCCTGTGTCTCGAGAAAAAAAGTTAGTCTACACTCGTACTCCCGTCTACCTATGTAAACCTGCGAAAGCGAAATAATCTTTACATTCTAATGGAGGAATCAGGGAATGGCCTAAAATGTAATCCTGTTTTTACAGATAATAGTGTCTGATTGGTTAACTAAAAAAGATCTCATCTTTTGCTCGCTGAAAAGAGAAGAACAAGGGGCTGGTAACAGCGCAAGACCCAAGAGATTAGGTTCCAGTTTTTGGCCTTTCTACTGCACACCATGTGCAAGAAGCTTATGCATAAACCAAAGAAATAACAGATGACAGAAAAGCCTTCCCCTAGTTCCTGCACCCAAATGTCTGCATCTCAAATCCCAAACGTGCGAATCTTTTAGGAAGACGACCGGGAGAGGATTCGAAGAACCAATAAAATAAAACTCTGACGCAACAGAAATGCATTAAAAACAGCCGGGCCGGCCACTCAAGTTTCTGCTGTTTGTTTCTTTCCCCCAATCAGATAAGGAAAAGATAGAAAGATCATGCAAGTAGCAATAACACATGGGATATCGATCTCCTCGTGTACCCCGCAATGTGCCATCGTCCATCGATGATCCATTCCACACCACGTGAATATAAGTGAAGTGAATCGTATCCGGTGCTCCCGGTCTGATGTATATTTTTTTCAGATAATGATACGGATGTATGTAGGAGACTAGTAGGTGTATAAATACTAGTATACTACATGACAGCGTCCGTTTCCTTCAAATGATGAAAACTGTCCAATCCACTGGCCTAATTTCTTTAAGACCAGTGTGGCTGTTGAGATCTCCACAGCCGGCGGATTTCATACGAAACGTTAGCATCGATCAGTCATTCAGTTGCATTGCCGCTGCGTGTCGGCAATCGGCATCCACAACCATCTGTCCATCTCCATTTCAATTGTTTCTATCAGCGTGGAGTGCCAGACCATATGCTATGTAGGGAGACGCATGCCGGCATCTGCATGTGGCCGGCTGCGTTGCAGCGCGTGCTGCCAACGATAACGTCACTGCAATATTTGTTTTGCTCTGATAGTCTGAAATGAATGCACCAAGTTACTGTTTCAGTCACCGAAAACTCACCAGGCTTTCCGCAACGGCATCCTAATGCTTCGTCGCTCTCTCTCCGACGGTGCTCGTGATAAGGACCGAATTGGCGTCGCAATCCTGATTCCTGGTCATGAAAGTGGCTTAGCTTCATTAATTGATCATAATCTCAGCTGACAGCTGCATGATGAGAATGGCACTTTCGGCGCTATGCAAGCTCGATCGGTTTGCATCATCCACTGCATCACTGGCCACTCCAAGGTCCCGATAGATCGTACGCGTGTTGGGGCATCGGACCATCGGTCGCTTGGGTTTTGGTTTGGCCGGCCACGTGTGAAGATGCATGCACGCGCGTGCCTGTGCAGAGTTCGGTAGCCGTGCCTGTCCATATGCATGTGAAGCTTTGGCGGTTTGCCATGATCCTAGTGGACAAAGAAGTGATGTTCACGTGTCGATGCTCTCGCTGATCACCTGCGTCATTCTCGTGTCTCTCTCTCGTTCCCACAAAGGCACTCGGTTGCTGGGAATCGACCGGAATAAGGGTCAAAACTCCAAACCCCTTCAGCACTTTGGCTATGCCTACTTGGTTACTAGCTTTGTTTCTGCACAGGCAAAGTTGGTAGCGTTTGTTCGTGCCAGGACATAGGAATTTAGAGGTTTCACTCCTGCGAATTCAACTTCCTTGGAGACTGGCCTGTGTAGTTAGATGCATGCCTCAGATTCAGCCAGTCACCTAAAAAGATGTAATCTCGTTCATGAGATTTGATGGATCGTATCCTTTCCAACTGTCAGTCACACACTCATCGATCATCACGCATGCACGACGAATTTTATTCTCTCAATCGTTAGGCAGCATCAAATTGCACTGGGAATGATCGAGTCCAAAAAGACCAAATGGCTTCTGAAGATGCCAATCTGAATAAATCGGTCTAGATATTAGCTAGCCGTTTTCTTTTCTGAGAAACGCAGCCTACCGCATCTCAATTATTGGTTAGTTGCTCTGCACCAAACCTTCGATACTAAAGCATGCAGAAGCTTGGAAGCATCTGTTAAATCGTTAGTGATTTGGTCTTAACATATGACTTCGTCTCAGTAACGGCCTTGTTAGTGAGGTCGATGTCAACAGGGCAGTAGTATTATGAGTTTATGACTCCATCAGCTGACCACTCTGTGTTTGGGTGTCAGTAGTAATCATCCCCATGATTTTCAGGGTATGTAATCATGTGTGGATATCATCAGTAGTCGAGCACTCGAGAATAAAGCAGATTAACACTCGATTTATTGTAGGTTGCAATCTGCAATCGTAATTTATCACGGCTTGGTTTCGCACTCCGGAATCATACGTCAACAGCTGCTACCAATTGGCGGTGGCCGGTGGCAGGATGACGGCGGTGCCGGTGCGCCGTCGTCGGCGCGGTGCCGCCTCAAATTGCTGATTCAGTCGACGGCAAGGCCCGCCAGGGAAGAGGACGGGATAGGAAAACGAAGGCTCCGGTCTCCCTGACCGGTGGGTCATCAAACTTATGGGCCATGAATAGGTAGCCCAACGAGAAAATTGGGCCTTTACGATGGCATCAGAGTCGGGACAATTTTTTTTCATTTATATATTTTTTCGATCTACAGAGATAATCTTTTGTTTTTAAATTCACAACAGCATCCTAAATTTTGTTTTTAAATATAATAATAATTAGATGAAGTGAGTAGTAGACCACATCCTGAATGGGGCCATGACTACGAGGCTAGGCAGCTCCAACGCGAGTTTTTTTAATAATCTATTTTTATTTAAAATTATAAAATTAGACAGTCAGCGTCTAATCCTATCGGTTGTTAGTTTTGTGACAGGGTCCTGTAGAGTATAGACTGTTGAAATGATAGTACCGTCAACGATCGGAGGGATCTGATTTTGAAATTTCTTAAAAAGAACACAAAATGTGATTTTGAATAAATATATATTTTTTAAAAAATCGTTCCAACAGCGGGTCAATTTCACCGGCGCGGTGCCCTTGTATGCAATAGTGGTAAAAAAAGTTACTCATCGAAGTCATATGTACAAAAGCAAAACGTAAAATTTGAATTCAACATTATTCAAATGCACAAAATCACTCAACTGGAAGTGAAAAATTATAGTCGAAAGATGTCAATTCATCCGCTCAGGTAAAAATTCAGAAGATGGATTTGTTTTGACGTTCTATAGGAATTCCCAGGTTGATAAATCATAAACAGGAAAAAGAATATCCACACCCGGGTCCACCTGTCATTCGGAGAAAAAGGCCACCGTCGCGCCAATATAATCAGATGGTCAAATCTTCGCCCTCAGACGACACGTCAGCGTCGCGGCCGGAGAAGAGATCCCTGCAGAGCTCGCCGTAGAAGCGGCCGACGAGCTGGACGAACACCGGGGACCTGAGCTTTTCCCAGCAGCACAGCAGCTCCTCCACGTCCATGAGATCCCTCACCTTCCTATCCTCCATCAGCATCTCTATCAGATACTTCTCGAAGCTTCTGCACGCCTCCTCCACGTCGTCGTTGTTGCCGCAGCAACCAGTGGTGCTCAGCTTCGTCGACGCCAGCGCCGCAGCATCACCGAGCTGGGCCTGAAGCGCGAGCACCCGGGCGGCCGTCGTCGACGCGGCCGCGGGCGTGTCGAGGGACGACGGCGACGGCGCGCGCACGGCGCCGCTGCTGTCGGTGGAGGAGGGCGGCGGCCGGACCTCGACGTC
>ASSH01052912.1:0-12503 GCA_000418225.1 Zizania latifolia | reverse complement strand
TTCTTCACCTACACGTGGCAGTCATCTAGGGGAGGGCCTCACAGCACAAGGTTTGAGGCCCTCCCCCATAGAATTTTTTTTCCATCCCTATACCAACAGATGAGTATTGGGCCATGCTGCCGCTTCTTCGCCGCCTCCCATATATACATTGCTATTGTGACTTGTGAGGAGGCAGGCCATAAGCCCCAATTCCACCACCTGCAGCTGTTCAGCCTGCACCGGCAGACCAAGCTATGGGCCTTTGTATCACCGGCCGGAAGTCCATTGCCATGCTCTACGCATAGGACACCTACACGGCGATTTTTTAAAAAAAATATGATTTCTTTTTATTAATAAATTAAATCTGGCATCAAGTTTCAAAAATTTACATAAGTGTGCCTCTGTCGCCGTTTGAGACGGTGGTTTTAAAATATTGCCATTTGGAGGCGATAGAAAGCACCGTCCTCCCATGTCGCAATTGATGGAATTGTGTCCAAGAAAATTCTGGGGAAACCGGAAGTTTTGGCTGTAGCTGGAAGTTCCGGGTTCTGGAGCATCTGGAACTTCTGGTCGGTCAGTTCCAGTGTACGATTTTCTGGACGAACCGGAAGTTCTGGCTGGAGCCGGAAGTTCTGGGTTCTGGACGAACCGGAAGTTCCGGGTTGAGAATTAATTCGATACAGAAGGTCTATTTCGGAAGTTCCGGATGGGATCCAGAAGTTCCGGCTATAGCCAGAAGTTTCGGACCGCGCGAACAGATTAGATCTGTTGGGCTTTAATGCAGATTAAAGGCCCACGTTGGTGCACTGTATAAAGAGAGGTGGGGCTAGCACGTGGAGGCTATTGTTCATTGTTACTTCACCCTAACCCTAGCCGTCACCTCTCCTCTCTCCACGATCATAAGTGTTGTGATTGATCTTCTAGATCTCGCGAGCGGTGCTAGCACGCCGGCGCGAGGTGATCCTATCCCTGTACGTGTGGATACCGTAGAGGCACCGTTGCCGCATCGGTGCTCATCTTCTTCCTGCGAAGTTTGCCGGATCGTCGGATCGCGTTGTCTTCATCGCCGGATTGCCGACGAACGAACGAAGCCGGGAGAAGAGTTGCTCGAGACCGCGCTACTCCAACTCTACTTCCGCTGCCCGAGCGCGTCTCGTGGTTCAAGGTAACGATCCATGATCTCATTACACGCATGGTTCCTGGACTAACGGGGTAATTTTTTTTGAAATTAAGCGCTAGCGTAGCCTCCCATATCCCAACAGCAATTCCATCGGTCGACAAGGGACCACCCATTTCAAATGGCAATAGAGCCCTGTCGACCTTTGTAACAGCGACAGAGCTGCGATAGATAGTCGGTCGCCATTTTAAAAGGCAGGGGAAGCTCCGCATCACCACCAATACAAGCCACACATTATGTCGACCTTTAAAAGGTTATTAAATTTTCTGACGCCATTTCAAATGGTAATATTTTCAAATTATTGAAACGGAACATCAAGTTTGCTTTATTAATAAAAAGAAATAATATTGCAAAAATTCCCTACACGGCACCCCTTATTGCCTCCACGCTCACTATGGTCATGGTGCACAAATCATGCACTAGCCTCACCAAAGCAAGAAAGAGAATTAAAGAAGGGAGATGAGGTAAGGCTGACAGGTAGACGAAGATCAAGGATAGTCATCTGTGTGATGAAACATCACAGCATGGAAGCAAGGCTTTAATTAATGGCAAACTAAGTGTATACAGAGAAACTATATATCATAAATTTTCAGAATGGAAAGCAGTGAAGGAAGAGGCAGTTGCAGAGGGGCAGATGGCCAACTTCGAGGGGCAAATAGATAATTTTCTCTTGTTTTATTATTAAAAGTACTCCTAATCAATACTACCTAATTAACCGGTAGCCAATGGATGCATGTGTACTACTATCTACATACACACTCTTTCAGTTTTGGCATTTGTTTGTCCTTGACACTTCTTCTACTCAAGAACATTGTAAAAGTGTTTGCTAGCTTTTGGCCGAAAACACAAGCACACATGCATGCATTGCACATACAGATACACACACAGATTCTACGGATGCATATGGTCAAAGAAACAGCCGTACGTATCTGTCAACCAGAATTAAACGTAGGTGTATATGTACGTAGTAGTACACACAAATTAAAACACACACACACACACACACATATATAATAGTAGCAGGAACTAGAAATGAGATCTCTCTACCTCTTTCTCTCTGGAACCTAATGCGCCATGAGCTACAGTTCGACATAGCTTAGGCATGCAGCTTGTCCAGTGTCCTTACTGAGCTGTCTCACATGTACAGTGCCACACGCAGAACGGCAGAAGCATCCCATGGTGTAACGCTAACACCAAGCCCTACGTGCCACAGTTTCGATTTGTCCATGCATGGTGGCGGCATGCATGCATGCTTGGTCTATCGATCATATCCGTTCAACCATTCATATAGGCCTCGATCGCGTGCTTGTAATTCCTAGGTACTCCAGTAACACTCCACTCGTCAGACTGAGCCCCCCACCAACTACACATCCTCCTCGAGCCTTGAACAAACTATCCATCACCTTTAACTTTTCTATAAAGCAACAGAGCACCATCTTTTAGGTAAATTTTACCGTGTGCGTGTTTATTGTAGTTTGCAAACATTACAGTTTGTGTACCACAACAACTTAAGGAAGACTATATAATAATATATAATTTGTCTCAAAATAAATCATTTTAGGATTTAAAATTTATCTTAAATATAATAATTTATCACTTATAAAATATCACTTTTAGCTCTAAAGTATCTGACTTTATTACTCTTTACTCCACCCAACTACTTTCAGACCAGTACTAACTCATTTCAAGAATACTATTATATAGTCTTTTTATATTTTTTTAATACCCGTGTCTAAACTTAAAAGCCACTGCATCTTATAACAGAGTGTCTACTTTGTAGACTGCAGCGCGGGTACACACGTACGACCATCTGATCATGGTACGTACGTACGACGTGCGCCTTAATTGCCAGCTGCTGCATGCAGTAAAATGGCAGACAGGACGACGTGTAGCGATCCATTTCCTTCTCTTCCTTTCGCTCTTGCCGTCCTCTAGCGTTTGTTCCGGGCACAGTACTTAAAGCAGCATCAAAACATGGGAGCAAACACAACAGGACGGAGAAAAGAAGAGAAGAGAAAAAGAAGAAGAAAAGAAAAGGAAGAAGAAAAGAAAAGAAAAGGAAAGGTGCACGAGAGAAAAGCAAAAGGAAAGCAGATTAAGAAGAAGGAGAGACACTTTAGGGAGCAGCTAAACCCTAACGTGTCATGCGACCGGCCTGCGACTGCGAGCACGCAGAGAGAAGGGAGAGGCGATCGATCGACGCGACGACGCAGCGAGAGAGCGACGGAGACGTGTGAATGGTGGTGTGCAGGTGCACGCATGCCATTTGCGTCCATCCAGTCCACGACAAGGGAATATATCTTACAATCATGCAGCCGCACGCCCTTGTTAGTTTACTACTACGTACGTCCACTAGCTAGCTAGCTCGATCACCTTTAATTAGTTTATATTACTATAGTGTATATATTATATGTAGTACATCACACATTCTCAACCTCTCTTTCTCTATTTGCCGTCGATCTTCTAAAACTAGTACGCACATTCTATCTGTATGTTCTCCCCGATGTTCAAAAGATATTGAGTAAGTAATTGCATGCAGGGTTGTTATAGTAAATTTTGGGACCCTACTTCAAACTTAAAATAGGAGTGAGACCAGATTCGAAAGAACATCTCATACTCATGTTGTGTAGTGGTCTGAGTCACAACAGTTAGAAAATGAATCGTTCAATGCATTATATATAATTCAACATATATATAATATAAAACTAGAGCAATTCAAAACAAACTTATCAATTCCGTTCCGGTATTAGCCAGAATCACCGGTATGTACCATTACATCGCTAAAACCAGTACATATTAAGTGACGTACCATTTCGCTTCCAATACTGATCAATACCAGTCATTTTCGGTCAATACTGGCCCCGTACCGGCTAATACCAATACATACCGGCCATTCCGGTCAATACCGACCATTTCGAATAAAAATCATAAAATTATATTTTAAATTTTTTAGATATGTTTTACATATTACTTATACTAAGCTATATATTATATTATATTCAAGTTATACATTATATTTAAGATATTAATATATTCAAATATATCGTATCTGATCATATTAATATATATTTTAAATATATTTATATTATTTTATTAGACATCGAAATGGTATACCGGTATTAACCGATACCGAAACATTCTATCTCAACAGCCAAACTAAAATAGTTAATGAAGTGGAATTAACGAGCTTGATTCAAAACACATCTTAAAATATATCCAAAGAACTTAACTAACTTAGTGCCTCCGGTATTTAATGACGTTCGTATATCACGCGCTTGCCCCGGGTTGTGTGCCTATATGTACGTTGTTGCGGGATCAGATCTCTTTGGAACGTAGTATTTTCAAAGGAATTTTAAAGAATTTAGTTTAATTTCTATAAAAAAATTTATAAAATTCTTATATTCTAGAGGAGCCCTCATTAAATAATATTATTATTACCCAATCTATCCTCTTCCGTTTTTCTTAATTCTGACATGACTCCATCAATCTACCGTAGTAAACATTTAGTAACAGGTTGGATATTCTCGATCTGTTTAACTACGTAGTACTGTCGGCAACTACGGTCTTCGATGCAGATTGCAATATTGCATGCGGCGAGGAATGGAAGTGGCACTTGCAGTAAAAAAATTGATGCATAGAAAGATTAGGTACGTACGGTTAGGATCGTATGTAGCTGCAGCCAGTTAACTGCAGGTATATATAAAAGAACATGAACTAGGGTTTCCCACGCATGCCACACCAAGCATATCAAGAGACATCACACAGTGGATTCTAACACCGTGATTACTTTAAGACCAGATGAGGCTAGCTGATGGAGCTTCGCTGATCAGACAGCGAGATTAGAAAACTACTGCTCCCAGGTGATTCCGTTTTGGCGTTAATTAACTTTCAACGCTATCTAAGATACAATCATTAGTGAGAGTAATAAAAGACATTAGTAACATGCATGAAATCATCACTGACAGTAAAGACTGGTCATTAGTAACAAATGTTTATTCGTCACTAATAATCGATTATTAGTGTCAGAAGATATATGTGCCTGTCACTAATCAACCATTACTGCTCTTGGCATACAGGACTGTCTATTCACTTTAAAATATATATGGACAAGTTTAACCTTTTGTAAATGGGAACACACCATGTTATATAAATACTATGTATAGAAACTATATATCTCTAATGGATGATTTCTTCAAAATAAATTTTCATCCAACACCTCTTTTCTTTCTCCTTTCATCCACCAATCTACTATACTCTTTCTTGGTTCTCATATAGAGCTAGTTTCTTGTATAAGAAATAGTTCTCTTCTCTCCTTTTTAAAAAAGATTGACATATCATCTTTTTTACTTACACATATAACAAACTGTAGAAGCCATCCTAGTCATCCCACTAGGATTGCCCTAGCATGTCCATCTCCAATACAAGGTGCTAATATAAGGGTGATTAATATGTCCACGTAATTAAGCATCTGTTGATAGCAGTTGCCCCTCCTCGCAATGGGAGCATCTCGTACTACGTGTTTAAACCAAGGAGTTGGGGCTAGTTTTAAACGTAAGCACCTCCTAAGAATCAGTGCTTCATCAAGCATCAATGCTTTAGAATTTGCATCCCTGTTATCCTACATGACAAAATAAAACTGTTATTTTTCTAATAAGCACCATGTAAGCTCCTCTATTGGTCTAAGCCGGTCAAACTCGTCTAACTTGAGACGTGACAAAGTGGGTGACCAAACAGCCTCTTCAACTGTCACTGGAAAAATCACACAACGTTCAACAGTAGCCAGCACCGGGGTCCTAAATAAAGCAGATTCAACCGAGACTTTCTGCGCCCAGGACTCCCAACACGTCCACATAATCATACGAAGACACCGGCTCATGGAACGCACAGTGCCACACCTGAAAGAGCCGCTAGGTAGATTTTTACTGTACATCGCACTTACTAAGCTACACAACACACACATGACCCAGGACTAGGAGGTTAGAATCGAACCGGAACCACAGGGCCAGGGGGCCACTACGTAAAAGCACGGCGCGTAGGGTACGTAGCTCTCCGGCAGCGTCTATCAAAAAGCACGGAGCGTAGGGTGTGTAGCTCTCCCGCAGGGTCCATCCGGTTGTTCCGATGATAGGAGCAAAGTTAAAGAAATATAGAAGAGAGAGAGAGAGCGCTCTGCTGCAGCCTGCATGCAACAGCACAAGGGCTGGACTGGAGAGAGGAGAGAAGAAAAAGGCGACAGGGGAGACAGACAGGGAGCAATCATGCCTACCCCCAAAACACGACTCGATTCCCACCTACAGAAACGGCACAACAGCAAGCGTCCACGGCCCATTTCCTTGGACCCTCTCCTATGCATCATCCTTCTCTTATCTTTTCTCTCACACACACCTGCACGCCTTCACACTCTGTTTCTTGGAAAACATGACACATTCTCTCCTCCCAGATTCTCTCTCCTAGAATGGAGTGAGTAGTAATTTTTCTGCCAGCCCCATAACATAGCATCACATAATGGAAGGGAGAATTGAAGCAAGTTGCAGCACGACCACAAGATGACAAGCTGCCCCGTGACAAAAACTTGCTGCTTATAAATAGGCACATGCCCACTACACTACTACGGTACTACCACTACCACCCTCCTCAACTACAAAACCCCACCAACCACGCACACACAGCAAAGTAGGCAGACAAACGGAGACGCGAAGAGGAGTTCGTTCGATCACATACAGTAGTTCCTTTGGCCAATCATCGAGACGGGTATGCAGAGCAACGGAGGCGCCGTCATGTTCTCCTCCATCGCGTTGCTGCAGCAGAGGTTCAGGGAGCTGGAGAGGATCAAGGAGGAGCGGGAGGAGAGGCTTCTCCAGATGCTCGCTCCCCGGGCCGACCGCTCCAATGGCACCGCTGCGGTAGCTCAAAGGGAGGCGCCGGTGAAATGGTTCTTCCACCCGGAGCTCTTGTATCCGTGCAGGCCTCTGCGCGACATGACTGCTGCTACCTTGTTCCCCGTCGTGCCGGCCACCACCACCTGTGAATTCAAAACCTTCCAGCTCCGGGGCGACTCGCTCACCGTGGACCTGTGGCCTAGCAAGGCCTACAAGCATGTGTCCAGTGAAGTTGATGTCGACACCTCACTGCACCTCTAGATCACTATCGCTACTAAAAATGCTATCCTAAGCTGTTAACCTTCCCAGTATTTCGGTGTTGCTCTCGCTGTTTTTGGTAGCCTAATATGTTTCTCCTCTTTTTCTTTGATTTTGTAACAAGGGGCAGGGAGGTAGTGAGTTGTAATTATTGCCCGTCGTAAAATAGTGCTAGTTGTTACCTTGTCGCCGGTGAATTGCCAGCATCTTCCAATTGAGCGCTCTTATCATCTGAGTATGAAAGTAGCTCCGCAGTGTAACCGTTATTTGTTATGTCAGCACACTCATCATCATCGCTATCGGAAGAATCACCAGAGTTCTGTTTCTTCCGTTTGATGATCTTTTTCGAAATCATCCGGTTAACACCCTTGCTGTCAACATCTACACATTCACTGCTTATTGGCTTGAAACGGACTTTGCCAACCTTTCTTGCATTAGCTTCCAGTATCTGCAATCAAGCGATGCCAAAGATTTATAAACGGTAGAAAAAAACGAGTAGGAAAGTAGAAAACAATGATCCATCTTTCTACAATAGAAGCAGCTTCAGATTCCTAAGGACAAATGCTAACTGTAACAAAAAATCTGGAAGATAGCTAAATTAAGGCCATGGCTCCGTCAAAATGCCAATACTAATAAAGTAACCCAACCTAACTGTAATATTTTGTGTTTGTTTCCATTTCGCCTCTTGATTTTTTTTATTGGAAAAATATTTTTAAATAATTAGATATTGAGCAAGAGAATTTCACTATTTTATTTCCATGAATAAAATAGATATTTAAAATCCATTTTTCCTAGTAAGGAAAAATGGAAAGGGCGCAAAAAACATGCAAGCAGCATAATAATTCTATGCTACTACTCTCGTGCTTATCTTTTAATTGTGTGAGAAATTAACATGCTTTGGATAGTGAACTAGTCTGACTTGAGAAAAAGTGCATCCTCAATTTCCCTTTTTTTAGGACAAAATATACACTATCCCTTGGATTACAAGAATTTTCTTTTATACAGTTTTAGTTCATGGGGGCATGTTTGGTTTCCTACCATCTTCAACCATACCAACTTTTGGTATTGCCAGATTTTGCCAAGGTATCAAACCAAGCAATGCACAAATATCCTTCTATGTCAACTTTTGTACAAGTCGCTGACCCAATTGGCAACATGGGAACCTCAAACACAATATAATAGCTAAACCTGTACTCGAAACCTGGTGTCAGATCCTGCTACAAACAGAAAGTAAACATAGTAGTGTACCACAGGCACTTACCTCAAGTTCATAAGCTTGAGTTCTCTCTTTATCATCTTGGTGATCAGATCCTTCCTCCTTGTATTCATCATTTTCTTCTCTGTTATCCTTTTCGAGTATAACTAGCATTTTCCCACCTTCTTCTGGTATGTAGCCAAAGGATTCACAGACAAAACCAGACACCATCTCATACTGATGACCCTGCAAATAGATGTGTTTCCATGTGAACCCCACATCCAGCATATGGTGATTGCACTAACATATTCCACTTAAGAAACTAATTCTTTTACACATGTGGAGTGGCATATCATTCTAAAAGCACCTAGCAAGATGTTCTATTGCCGATTCAGAAGAAAATCTCAAAGCACCAAAGCAGTTCCATCATTAAATGAAGAGGCAAGCAACAATAGCTTGAGGCAAACTTAAAATGTTATGATGATGAACAGGATGTCATCTTGATGTATCAGAAGGAACAGCCACAGTGGATGGGCCTTTCATATGTCATGAACTAAATCGAAAATATCAAGTCGCATACAATATATCTAAGTGTCACCACAGGAAATATTTAGTCAAATTATTTGTATCGATCATACAAATGATTTGCCTAGAAAAATAAAATAAATATTTTTTAGATTTTACAGGTACATTGCAATATGCATTGTTGACCAAAAGTGCAATCTGATTACCATGCCAATGTCCAAAATAACATTTATTGTGACTGGAGGAAGTATGCCGCAATTGTAGGAAATACAAAAACCAAATAATAAATAGTACCTCTGGTATTTTAACACCAAGTTCTTCAGATAAATGGTCTATCGATGTATTTGCATCAACATCAAATGTTCCATCATCCCGCATCACTATATAACCTGTTTTCTTCTGGATTTCCTCCTACAAGGGTAAAACAGATTAGCATAAAGAAATGAGAACTATTGTCTACTAAAGCAAAATAAACAGCAAAACAGACCTTAGTCAACAAAATGGAATGAATTGTTATGACTAAAGACTAAGAATACAGGTTGGAACCAGATAGTTACAGCTCAGATCAGCAGTAGAGGCAAGGCATTGAATCCCTGCCAGCTTTAACCATTAATACCAACTAGTCAAAGTTAGTCTGAGAATCTTGAGTTATGTCAATTCAGAATGATTCTTCATGATGCCAGTTAATTCCCACCATTACCTAGTTTTCATTAAACAATGTTGGCAGTAACCGACCAGGGTCTTATTAGTGAAGCTGGTTATGAAACACGCTAATACCAAGACAATGTAGGCAAATAAATACAAAGAACTTGAAAGTTGGTAAGCTACTGGAGTGATTTTAAAAATGTTCACAAAGTCATAATAGCAGGCTTGCTTTTAAGTTTTCATTCTGTCATGAAATCATGATACAAGGTTATTAGCATTTGATTTGCTAGTTCTCAATGTTGGAGAACACAAACACAGATGGAAGTATTAACATGAACAGAGAAAAAATAGCAGAAACATGACATCTTGAGTTCTTGACAAATGCAGGAAATAGCGTGCAGTAAATGGCATTGGACACTGAAATGCAAAATTCAAATCAAAAGGTTCCCTGAAATAGCCACCTTTGAATCATTCTCATCAAAGATTTCGCCAACTATTTCTTCCACAACATCTTCTAGTGTCACAATCTGCAATTTTTTATCCGTGGTTAACAAGTGTTCCCAAAGTAAGAGATGCATGGGAGGAATAGTTAAAAGAAAAATTGTTTCTGATCAGCATTTTCATAGAACATTGTACATAGTTGCTGCAAGAAGGTGAATAACTATTAACATAAATGAACCTTACAACAAAACTGTTTCTTCTAGAAGGCATATGTAACCCCAACAAGTACATCAGAAAGCAATAGTCTGCTCAATGGACCTGTATTGTGAAAACGTTTTAATTTTATGATTTTATAAATTTCATGATTTCGAGGAATCACTGAATAGTGTCATAAAACTAGAAGCATGTGAAATCTCTTTGAGTCTTTGTTAGCCACTCATACTAAGAAAGTCATCTAGTTCGCCTTTTTCAAGATTCCCTTACAATCTGGAGAAGCGGGAAGGAATTAGGCACATAAGTGAAATGTGCCAATCCCACAATACTGTAGCTATTACAACAATTTCAAACGATGACATCTGTGAACATGTTCACCCCTAGGAGAACTTGAGATACTCAGTTAGACACCTAGGACTCATAAGGCAGGTATTTACATACACAAATTTGCACTCAAGTATGGATATATAGTACAACCATAGCATAATGTCAATAATTACCCATTAAAATATTGTGAATTGAGAATATGCCACATCTGAGTTGACAATTGAGAATTTGCAACCATAGTTGTTACGGCAGCGCGGCGAGGCGAGGCGCCAGACCACCTTCACACCTTTTAGGCGAGTATGGCGTGCGGTGAGGCAATGCCATACTCGCTTCACAGAAATATACAATGACAGCCATATATCACAGTTATTTAGCCATACATCACAGTTATTTTTTATAATGCAGAAATTTAATTCTAGAACGTTTTAGTCTCAACAGAAGTTCCAGTCTCCACAGTCCACACTCGCCACATAGCGGCCCACTCCAGTCTATAGCACACCAGAAGTCCAGCACCCGCTCCTCCGCCTCCCAGTCCTAGTGCTCCTCGCGCTCCCGTTCCCCTTCCTCCCCATCGCGCCCTCCATCGGCCTCCTCCCGCTCCTCCCACCGCTGCTCCTCCCTCTCCCTCTCCCATTCCTCTCAATCGGTCACCTACCGCCGCTTTGCCCGCTGCTCCTCTCCCTCCCTCACGCGGCGACGCAGATCCAGGCGACGGGGGCATGGATCCAGGCGGCGGGGGTGCGGATCCAGGCGGCGGGGGTGCGGATCCAGGCTTCGACGCAGATCCATTGCCACCACCGTCTGGCGTCCATGTGAAGAAATATGGCGTCCGCGCGACGCCAAACACAATTAGGCGGACGCCATATCTACTAAGGCGGACGCCACACTCCGATGAGGCGAGTCGTCGCCCGGACGCCTAATCATCGATTAGGCGACACCTTAACAACTATGTTTGCAACTCATATGACATGTGGAACCAGAACCCACATCAGTGAGACATAGGGTGGCAAATCCTCAATTGGCACTGTTGGGAGTGGCAAATCCTCAATTTTCTCAGGCAAACTTGACATACATATGAACAATTCAACATATCTGCAACTCTGGATGAACTGGACCACTCACTGTCCCACCAAATGCTGGCAAGCAAGATTCAGAAAACCAACAATAGTTGGCTGGTTACAGCTCCCAGAACCAGAACCTGGCAGGTAGCCAGGTACCTGTTTTCTGCAATCAAGCCGGTTATCCCTGTAACACCCTCATTTCACTTCTTATTGCCTTTTCTATTAAATTGTGAACATATCTAGTTTGCAACATCTAATCATTAGTTTTGGAATAAATCAAATTCATGCAGAAAAAGTAAGCCATATCTCTATTCAGGTAAATTCGGGAATCAGGCATAACTGAACTGCGCAGATTGGAGAACAAAATTTCCTACCGAACAAAACACGAACCAGCAAGGTTCTGACTAGCTAAAAATAATGAATTTCCAATTACTCAACAACAAATAAATTAAATGATTCACATTGAATAACGAAGTGATAGACAATCCATAATAAGAACCATAAGTAGTAAACTAAGACTATTTTGTGGAAGTATAGGGAATAAAAGATCGATTTCAAAAGAGACATACACCAATAGTCCCGCCATATTCATTGAGGACCACCGCCATATGAACCTGCCTGATGCGAAACTCTCTTAGCAAATTCCAAACAGACATGGAATCTGTCAGAAAAAATATCGCATTTTACATCAATGGCAATGCAAACAGGAGAAAGCGATAATGTATAAATAAAGCAATGCCCTAAACATATGTAGATTTCAAAAGCATCCAGACAGCTAGCATATAAATAGGTTATATATATGC
>ASSH01052911.1:0-12611 GCA_000418225.1 Zizania latifolia | reverse complement strand
CCGCCTCGGCCGCTGCAGGATCCGCCGCCGCTGCCGGGAGGCCGGAGTCGCTCATGTTCCGTGACTACGGTGTGTGCTGATCGATCAAGCGGCCGGCCTCCTGGCGCCGGAGCCAACCACGCACGCATCGCACCGGATCGCATTGCGCATCACATCACATCGCATGCATGCACGCGCGCACACACGCGGCTTAGATCCTTTTGCGAAATTCTCCCGTCTCCTTCTTGTTTATTTCCTCCCCTTTTCGCCTTCTTATTCCAGACATTTTTCATGTTTTTGTTAATTAATTTGTTGGTACCTACCTCCCTTGCAAGTTCTATCAGAGATCATCAATCAATTCTGTTGCATAATTACGACTATGATTAGCCGTCCAATGCATCCTTAATCCAAACGGGCAATCGTGATTAGACAGGGTGATTAGTTGTCGCTCGTACGACGTACTAACATACCATGCGCGTCGTCCCGTTCGTTCGTTCGTCCTCCATTGCTTTCTCGTTATTTCGAGGTGAAAATTTTCTCTCGGTACTGCCAGTACTTGGCCTTTCGCCATGGCCATTAACATCACCTCCCCCCCTCTCTCTCTGACCCTCTGTGTATGCGTTAGGTCAAGCTTTTTAATGGTGAAAAAGAAAGACGCGAGGCGAGGGAGCGGTGGTGGGTGGGTCAGCACGTGACTTGGCTCTATCATGGCCGGCCTTTTTGGCAGGGGAAAGAGTGGGCAATGGTCCGGTCTCACGTGACGGTGCTACCCTAGTAGCGTGTCCTTCTCTGCTCACTTATTCGCGTCGACGTTTGAATTTTTGCTTCTCTGCACATGAAAAAAAGTACCAGTTGGCCATGGAGCTACCTCGCGTGCCGCCTGCCGACTTCCATGTGGTGGTGTTTGCTTGATTATTGTATGGCTCCGGTTAAAGACAGAGTTAACGAAAAGCAAAGCAAACATATCACTTAAATACAAAGATTAAGTTTGTAAGGTATGTTAAACAGTACTATAAAGGATAGGAGACAAGCCGAAAGGGATCGTCTCTGGTACTCCGGCACTGTTAGTGCTGCGACTAGGAGCACTGAAATAATCATTCATTCATGCATGTTCAGGCTTCTGTCTCCAGTAGTCCGGTGTGCTCGCTCGCAAAGTCAGACGTCTCTACTTAGGGATGTGACCTGCAGCTGCAGGTACAGCAAGTGAGGTCAGTAGGCAAGAACAAGCAACTTGCAGAGAGGTCGAAACGGTATTACTTCGAGTACAGGATAAATCCAAGCTTCCACCGGCAAGGGGAGGAGGAATCATGCATGCACGCTGCACGCAGCACTGTGCTCTCGCGTGGCAGCAGGCATGGCGTGCAAAGCGACTGGACAGGAGGGTTTGTTGGCTTTTACACAGAGACAGCGGGCAGGCATGCAAAGCGATATCGAGAGCGCGGAGACGACGAGTGGTTATCGGTTGTCACGTTGCGTGTAGCTCGATTTGACACTTGCTCCGGCGTCGGCGTCCATGATCCGTCGTCGCACTGGGCGCTGGCCGTCGACGTCGCACCGTCGTCGAACGATTGGCCCTGCCGGCGCGCGGTGACTGTGCGGCGGCGGCGACCGGCGAGCTGGTGTGTGACGCCCACACGGTAAGGAGGCACGCATCATCGTCCATCATGTGTTTCTTCCCTGGGAATCCTGCAGGAACCCAGCTGGGAGCAATCAGACAGACAGGGCCAGTTGGGCCTAAGCGATGGTAAATGCGACTACCCACTGACAAAAGCAATTGCAAAGACCACCTGCCCCACCCAAGGGCCACAAGGCCCACAACCCACCAGCAGAGGTGAATTATGGCAAGGAACCGACAGGTCGTAACTGGTTTTGTTTAGCTCACGCGTCACTGCCCTTCGTTTTTTTAGTTACCAGGTTATTTATTCAATAATGCTTCATTTAGTAAGTACTAAGATTTATAAAATAAACGATGTTTAAACGCTATGTGATTTTATTTCACCACGTTGTCAAAAAATATTTCAAACAGATAAAACATTTTGTGATGTTGTTTGCGACATCAAGAAACAACTATATACAACATCTTTATTGATATGTTTCAGTAGTTAAAACTGAATGTTTCACATGTTAGAGTAAAATATTTCAATTTAGATTTAATTATGTTTCACTTTATTTATTTTACTAAAATATTTTTTATCAACAAATAAAACATTATTCATGAGTGTTGAAACATTATCTGTTTTTTTTTCAATTTTTAGGACGTTCATATGGTAGTTTTATCCTTATTTATTACTTTGTTTAAGTAAAAAAGATCTATTCTTGAAGCACTATCGTCAAATTACCAAATCATAGGAAACAAGTGTCTCAAAAAAAACAGGTTAACCCTTCAGAGCTTTGTAGATAAGATAGTAGAATTAGTAGCACGCGCCATTTGCATATCACACGTACCAATTGCCACACTCGGTCGATTGAAGATTCAGAGGACAATGCACTGTCTACACAACCATAAACCATTCACGCGCCATTCGTCGGTACAATATCTACGTTGGTCGAATTGCCCTCGAGTGAACAATGTCACTGCCAGTAGCTTGTTTTAGTACGAGTAAGTAACAATGTTCTACCATGAGTAAAAAGAGAAATAAACATATGTGACGCATAAGGCGACAAACCCTGTTTTAACAAGAGGTTAGTGATAGCAACAGGCTAGCTAGACAGGAGAATTTTCTGTTTCCCTTGCTAAATACAAGATACGTGGTGGGACTTTCTCTTTAGATCATACTTCCATATTGTGTGCCCAGCTCACCATTTTATTTGTCGGGGTTATGGAGGAGATTATTACTTATCATATTCACTAAATTGGGCCATATTATCATGTACATGATGATACTAATGGAAATCGAAAAATACAATGAAACCGAGTGAGTACATCCTAATCTCGCTTTTTTTCTATCTGTATTATTTTCTTTAAGACTATATTTATGGTTGGTATAGCTCCAGATCTAAAATTTTTTAGAACTGGTCAAACCTAGCTCTAAAAAATTTTAGATCTGGAACTGTAAATAGATCGAGAGTTTTTAGTTAAGTAATTTAGTTTTTATTTTAAACTAAAAATTTAAATTTAAATTATTTTATTATATACCCTAGATTCAGCATGAATCTTAGAGTTGGAGCTATACCAAACATGTCATTGTTTTACGAGCTTTTCCCATTAATTGATTAGGCTCTCTTCTCATTATAAATACACATTAGAAATGAAGAAGTATGATTTTTTGCTACGTATCATAACTCTATTGTTTTTCCATATAATATAATTGTTTATCGCAAGAATTTCCGTGGATTCCTAAATACAATCATAAAGATGTGGCTTCCATGAAAGGCCTAAGTGGGGCTCATCACTATTATCTATCGCTAAAATATATCACGTCGCTGAAAATAACAACAAATACGAACTAATAAAGTTCCAAAATTTAGGTCTCGTTTCGAACTTTATCAACACTGCAGTTTTTTATTTTTCCAATATTTATTTCATTTATTTAAACCATGAAAAATTTGCCGTAAACTCAGGTTGAAACGGGCCCTTAGCAAGAAATGGGCCTTATGTTCCGCCTCTCGACGAGACGTGCTCTTACGAGGCCCAGCCCGCGTGATGGGCCGTCCAAATTTGGGCCACTTCTTCTGGGCGGGTCGAAAGAAGTAACGTAGGAATACGTCTCCTTAGAATGAAAGAGTATTCCTCTCTTCTCTGTATCTCCTTATCAACCGGCGGCGTTCCTGTCGCACCCCGACATGGACGTCGCCATTCGCAATTCGCATTTCGCAAGCACTGAAGCGCCCCTCCTCGCCCTTGCTCTCGCACTCGCAGCGTCGCGCTCGTAGCAGCAATCCCTAGCGCCGGCGCCGGCGCCGACGCCCGACGCTCGCCGCTGCCGGCGAGATGATGCCTTTCAATTCCGCCGTAGCCGCCGAGGTCCGCTCCCTGGTGCAGGGCGTCGACGACTCCACCTTCGACTCCACCCACCGCGAGCTCTGCCAGGTAACACGAGATGCTGCGCCCCATCCGAAATCCCAGGCCTGAGGTGCTTCGTTTCGCTCTACCGTCATCGGCTCGTGTTCCCGTTGTCTGGGTCCAGAGATCCACCTCCGTGCTGGATTTGTCATTTCGAAGCGCCTCTTCTTAGGTCTGATCTGGGGTTTTGACGGATTTATCTGTCCTATGTGTATTGATGAAGATCAATATAGGGCTGCCCCTTTGTTGCTATTATGCTCGAGTTAATCTAGGGTTTCGGTGTGGATTGCTCACTTTCGGATAACGTGGACGGTGGACCGTGTTATTTGGTTGCTTAGATCCCTGAGTATGGTGCACATGTTCCGTGGTTGGAGACTTGGAGTTGCCCAGTTCGATGCTCGTGCAAAATTCACTCATGGATTGGAATAAGATATTTAAGGTTTAAATGTTTTGGATTATGTCTTACCTGCAGCTTGTCAGTCTGGTTTTCCTATTATGCAGTGCTTTTGTTGGAATTGCTCGCTATAGTGCTTCATATATAGTGTGGTGAAGAGAACATTGGGTCTCTGTTAACATCGACAACTATGTTAAAAACTTTGGAAGTATGCACATGGGAATTGTGTTATGATGTATGTGTTCGTGATCTTCTACATGAATTTGCTATTTGCAGATATCTTGGGATGTCAGTTGTTCATTTATATATAACAATGAAATTGCCTAAACTACAATCCACTTTTTTATTACTGCGTTCTTAAAATCACTCAGTTTTGTTAGAATGCCGCCTTGCATTTGATCATCTTATTGGTGCATGCTGTCTTTGGCATCATGGACTCTTGATAATTCTAAATGATGTATATCTCGTCAGTTGTTTTGAAAACTGGGTTATTCTGCAAAAGCTAGATATACAGGGTTTAGTTGTTGTGGCTTGTCAACAATTGGAGTAGATGGTCAGAGAGTGTTTTACCCAAGAGCATGGGTGGCGATCTAGCTTCAGAATTGATGGCCCTTGATTTTTCATGTTTTTCTTCTCTTTTTTAGTGGGTTTTGGCCATGTGCATCTTAGCTATGCAGAGGCCGGAAGTGTTCTTAGAACAATTGTATCTTCTCGATGTAATTGTCTAAGTTCAATAAAAGCTTTCATTATAAAAAAATCGTAATTACCACTACTGAAATTCGGTTTTGCTTGTGGATTGGAGCCATTCTGTTCTGATATGTTTATCTTTTCACTGTTTCAGCTAACGGACTGCAGCCCTGATGGATGCATTTTGCTGCTTCAAGTTTGTTTGGATGAAGTGTTGTTGAATGCTGAGGTGGCAAAGAACTCTCAATTGAAACACGATCTCTTATCGAATCTTTTCAAGTATTGTTTGGATAAACCATACTTCAGCACCAGTTTTTGTGAAGCACTGAGGACGGTACATGTCAGTGATTTGTTCCTTGAAACATTGTCAAATGAACTTGAACTATCTGCTGGAGAGAGAGTTGGAGTTGGGTTTGCCCTGTCAGATTCTGATAATCTAGGCTTGAACCTGCAAGGTAGATGTTTAATTTTTCTGGCTCAGTCATTTGTTATTCTCCTTCTTGAGATGCTTAGTTGCACGCCCTTTTTTCTTGTTTATAGGGCAGAAGTTCTCAATCGCTCAAATCAAGGAGTTATGCTCAAATCCTGCCCAAGTCATGTCAAATGATCAAATTCATGATATTGTTGTGTTTCTTCATGAGACTGATGGCCTCTCAAAGCATATGGATTCTTTTACTAACATTATTTCCCTATTAAAAGTCAAAGAGAGACAAATCTTTGTTCCGTTCCCAATTAAGGAAGGCAATGATGCTCAGCCAACTATTTCTTCAAGGTTTGAATGTTTTCTCTATTTACATTATGCTTCATTTTCATTGTTGCTTTACTCATGTGCATTTCTGCGCCTTTTGTGCCTTGCAGGCATATGGATCTGTACACTGATAGCTTAGATGATGATTTTGATTCCCTTTTATCTGAAATTGGGAAAGAAATAAGCATGGCCGGCATCATTACTGAATTGGGCTATGGATGTACTGCTGATGTTGCGCATTGTAAAGAAATACTATCACTTTTTGAACCTCTTGATGATATGGATGTCTCTAAGTTGCTTGGAGCAGTTGCTTGCACTCATGTTGGTCTTGGTGAAGCTCACAATACACATTCAACCTTCATGTCGGCCTTTGGCAACAGCCAATCAAGTGACACATCTCAATTTACTGCATGGAATATTGATGTTCTTGTGGATTCAATTAATGAAATTGTGAGCCTTTATCTTCTTGGTTTTCATTGTTGTCACCTTTTTCTTTTCTACACTTCATTCTTTAATCTATCTTGTCTTTACTTGTGTATGCAGGCCCCTAGAACTAATTGGATTACTGTAATGGAAAATCTTGATCATGATGGTTTTTGTATCCCTGATGAAGCGGCATTTTGTTTGCTGATGTCTATATATTCTCGGGTTTGCAAGGTATAAAGTTTCTTGTTTACAGTACTGAATTCCTGAGCTGTTTAACCAACTTTTTCATTGAATCATACAGGATCCATTTCCTCTTCATGTCATCTGTGGGTCACTGTGGAAGAATACTGAAGGACAATTATCATTCTTGAAACATGCAGTTGCTGCACCATCTGATACATTTACATTCAAACATTGTTCTAGGAAGGTGGTATCTTTTATTCCTACTATAGCATCCTTTCAAAACGTCTTACCCCTAATTAACACCTTATAATTCACACCACTAACCTTTTTGATCTTCTTTAGGTATTTCCAGAATTGGCTAATATCATGCAAGGTAACCAGGCTTGGTACTGCCTAGACCTTCTGGAGGTTTTATGCCAACTTGCTGAACTTGGCTATGCAACCGTGGTTCGGTCAATGCTTGACTACCCGTTGATTCATTGCCCTGATGTCTTACTTATTGGTGTCAGCCATATCAATGTATGTTTTCTCATCTCAATTTTGTATAATGCCTTACCTTGAATATTTCTTATCATCTTAACATTAGGAACTTCATTTCTCTGTTTGCAGACTGCATATAATCTCCTCCAGTATGAAGTATTGTCTTGTGTTTTCCCTGCTATACTGAAGGATACCACATCCAGCAGCCTTATAAACTCCCTCTGGCATGTCAATCCCTACCTCACTCTTCGAGGATTTGTTGATTCACATTCTGACATAAATTGTCTTCTGAGAACTGTTGAGATATGCCAAGATCTATCGGTAACACAGTTCTTCCAAACTTCTGTAGCTAGCCTTTTGGGTTAACAACTGAACAATCTTATTGTAGTTTGTTATTTTTTATGTGACGTGTTTGTTTTGTAATTCAATTAGTCTTTGCTTGGTAACTCTGATTTGTTTTGTTTGTGTATAAATGATGTAGATGGTGAAGATGTAACCATGGGTGCTAAATTTAGTTTCAACCCAAATCAAAATTATCATGGCAAATTAAACAATAATTTGGTTGTCAAACTATACTGAATTGCTGATTATTGGAGCTTTATGTGTTCACTTTCAACTTAGGACAATTTTTTATTTTTCACAAGGACGTGTTTATTGGAGACTTTTGATATTCGCGGTGGCAGTGGCATGAATTGTGATTGGTTGAAAACACAATTTAGTCTGTGTTCTTTACTTTGTACTAGCAGAATGTAGTTTTCATGAATTATATCTCACATAAATATTACTTGATGCCGTATATGAAGCTCTGTATTTCACATTAGAATTACCTACACACCTGGTTCAAGACGGCGCTAGGCGCTAGCAGGTCAGCAGGGCCGGTACCTAGCGTATAGGGGCATCTAGGCACTGCTCCAGCATCTAGGACCGACTTGACTAGTGAACTTCAAGCAATTAGCAAGCATATTACATAAAAGTTGGACATTAAAACACTAAAATAGCAGCAAAAGAGCTTCCAAGGCAGGTTTTCCGCGTAATGCACCATCTAATGCCTAATTGCAGTGGCTATCCAGTGCCTAGGGCCAACTTTTAGAACATTGCATACACATTTTGAATTTATCAATAGATTCAATCATGAACCTTTTGTTTTGCACCAACAGCTCACTATGGTCTTATTGGATTTTTTCAGTGCTTGTTTTATATTCTCACACCTTTGTTTGGAACAGATCCTACCTGCAGTGCTTGATTCCACCCCGTTTGCATTTAGTATAAAACTTTCTACAATTGCTTTTCGGAAAAACCATCATAATCTTGAGAAATGGCTGGTTGAAAAGTTGACTGCTAAAGGAGAGAATTTTCTTGAGGTGATATATATGACCTCTTCCCTACGCCACTGTGGATTCATGCAGATTGTAGTCTATACTTTTAACATGCACACTAACAGCTAGTGCCTCCAGGAATGTGTGAAATTCTTGAAGGAAATTATGAGCAACACAACTTACGAGGCTGCAGAAGGTGCTATTCAACAACCTCAGGCTACAATTTCAGATATCTGCCGAGAATCGTGTCCTTTAATTATGAAGGTTTCAGTATCTTCTATCCTTCTTTTCAGCTATCATTTGGTGATGTGCTCTTGCTTCAATGTAAATACATCAAAATGGTGTGAAATTTGCAGGTTTTGCAATCTCACTCAGGGCAGCTGCTGTCCAACCAATTAGTGGAGGAACTAAGGAGATTGGAAGCACTGCATGAATCAAGGAATCATGGTGCTGTTGGAAGAGATGCCCCTACTTCTGAGGGAGGTCCTGATGACATTGAAGCACAGGCAAATATATATTTTCACCATATGTTTTCTGGACAGATAAGCGTTGATGCTATGGTACAAATGCTTGCACGTTTCAAAGAATCTACAAACAAGAGGTACTTTTTTGTACTTGATTTTATCTAGTTTCTGCTTAACCTGCTACCTTCCTGATTCCAACATGTGTAAATAAACACTGCAAAATTAATTGGAACAGATAATAAAGAAACTAGTTCTGAGTGGACTCAATGGAGTGATGTGAGAAGCTGTATCATGAGCATGCTATATAGCTGTATAGTAGGGCAGCAGAACAAACAAGGAGATTAAAATGTAAGATAGGGTTGGACTGAGCACAGACTGGTTGTGCTGGCTTTTCCTGCAATCATCAGGCTCTGCTTGACGAGATACTATGGCTACCTTTATATATTTTGGCTGGCTAAACTAGGAGATATAAGAAACAACACAACCAAAGTACCAAATTACTAACAAGTACTAAATACTAATAGATACAATAGATGATGCTTATCCCTAGCATGCTGTAGGCCCATTGTCTTGTGCCAATTCTGTTGCAGTCCTCTTCTTGCGCCAATCCTGATCATGTCTTCTTCTTGTTCTTTGATAAACATGGACATAGTGCGTGTCGATAACATGTATGATCTGTTTCTTTATTTCTCCTTGATGTTTTTGATGCTCATTTATTCATGTTGTTAAGTTCCTTATGTCCAGTTAAATCCACCATTTACTTAACATTTTTTTCTGTGGGCCATTTTCCTTGGCAGAATTCATTTCTTGCTAATGAGTCAACTTTGCTACTCTGTTTTTGCCATTGATTCTCTCACTGAGATGCAGGATTCGACCAGTCAGTGTGGGGTCAAAACAAAATATCATTCTTTTTCCTTATTGCATATATATTTCTTTTTTTCTGTACAAACCATATCGGTTAATCCTGTAAATTTGTTGGCTGAATTCTCTTTCAATATGAACCTATTGTAAACAGCCATCATCTTTTTGTCCTTGACGTTTTTCGTGAATCGTGATATCTTGCCTTAGTTATGTCCATTCTATTTCGTTCAAGCTGATATTCAAAAACCTTATTGTTTGAATGCAGGGAGCAAACAATTTTCAATTGCATGGTCTCAAATCTATTCGAAGAGTACAAATTCTTCCCAAAGTATCCAGACACACAACTTAAGTTATTTGCTGTGCTGATGGGTAGGTGTTCAGTTTTTTATTTCCTTTTCTTTCTTGAAGTATTCAGATACACAAATTTTTAGCTGGTGCTGCCGTGCTGGTTCATTCTCTGAGTCTCTTATCAATGCAATGTTTTCCAGTAGGTCTAGTGGTCAACTTGTACTTCTTGGTCCTTGTTGATTTGATAGCTTAGAATTTATCGGAATATTTGGACATAATTTTGTTATAAGTTGGTGTCGGTACTTCATGTCTGCTAATTTCAAGTTTGTGGTAATTAGAAAGTTAGAACTGCAGTTATGAGCATGGTAAGTGAGATAGATTGTTCTTTCCTTGAATATTTATATATGTTTTGCTTCATTGCATGCATACTCTTAACAAAAAGAAAAAAGTATGGTTCATGTTGATGCATTGCCTTTTGTGGTCAATGTAATCTGGGTGATGATTTGTAATATCGTTTGCAAGGCACTTGCATAGAAAGTTACTAGGTTGCAGTATGTTATATGATTGCATCGTTTGCATGAATATAGTTTGTTCTGGTGAAATGTCATGATCTATATCATTGAATTGTTTCTGATGTAACTTTATGTCTGGAAATAGGATCTCTCATTAAGCACCAACTTGTGGCTCACCTGGGACTTGGAATTGCTCTACGTAGTGTTCTTGATGCCTTGCGTAAATCTATTGATTCAAAGGTCAACCATTGTTACACAAATATTTGTGTTATCCACATTGTGTTGCCAACGTTTATGTGAAGTTTGATTTGACACATGTTGTTTGCAGATGTTTATGTTCGGTACAACAGCGCTAGAGCAGTTTATGGATCGTTTAATTGAGTGGCCACAGTACTGCAACCATATATTGCAGATATCGCATCTTCGTGCAACACATGCCGATTTAGTTGCTGCAATTGAGCGTGCACTTGCCAAGATATCGTCCAGTCAAAATGAGCCAAATGTAGGCAGCATGCTTTCTGCAGATCAGCATGGATCATCATCTATTGGAAACATAGAGGTACACTTATATCCATGCCAAGCAGGCAAATTTTGAGCTTCTTGCATACTTGCTTTAACGACAGCTTCCTGCTATATTTTGTTCTATATTTGTTTAAGGTAACATTACATTGTTCTTGAGGGCATGCTTAGTATTATGCAACATTATTATCATACTTTCTTTTTATTAAGAGATGCCTGGCTTATGTAGGCTTCTGAAGCATCGTGGCAGCTCATCAACCCAACTCCAACACAACTTGAGCGGTCACACCAACAGAGGCACCAGGGATTCCTTGGAGAGAGAACCAATGGATCTACACACATCATTCAAGCGAAGAACATTTTTTCTAGTGGGCAAACACTACTTGCTTCAACACCTGGTGATTTGGCTGTGAATCCAAAGGTACTAGTGCTCAGATTATTTTTTATGTCATGTGATTGTTTTTTCCATATGGGGTACAATGCCATGTAATTGTTGATAAATGCATTAAATTTCCTTGTTTCTCTTGTTATATTAAATTTATTGCCATGCTTTGTTTAATCTCTTATTAAATATGAACAATTGTAGGTTGCCACTCCACCATCCTCACAAGCATCTCCTCATCATTCTACCACTGTATCAGCTCCTTTACAACCCACTGGTTTTCTGCGGTCTAGAAGTTCAGCTCCTTCAGGTCACTTTCTAGATTACATAAATTCAATATTAATCAGAAGATGCTGGCCTGATTATATTGTTATGATCTGTCTATTGTTTTCTACTTTTCTAGGCATTCGACAACCGTCCTTCACCACAGGATTCGGAGCTGCTTTAAATATTGAAACTCTAGTTGCTGCTGCAGAACGAAGAGATACACTGATAGAGGTTTGTTTAATTTTTGGTGTGAATTGCAGCTAAGGTCTTCACTTCTTAAAGTACTTCTTAAACTTGTTTGGTAGCCTGACAGATTAAAGAAACATAATGCTAGGACCTAAGTCCACTATGACAAAATATTCCTTTTTGCTGATTGTTCGTGGTAGATCTGACAATTGTTTTATATTAATAAAATGATAAAAGCAATATAGTATAGAGGACTTCTTTTCAAGAGAACTGTTATAACTAATGACATATATACATTTATATAAATGGTCAAAGCTTCAGAAACCGACACAGGGGGATGCCTGGCAGGCCTATATTGAGAGGATGCCAGGGGGTAGTTAACTATGTTTCTTTGAGCTCCTGCTCTGTCAGATAACAATCGATTTCAATGTTAGACTAATCATCTTCTCTTTTGTCACCTCATAGGCCCCTCCTTCTGAAGTTCAAGACAAGATTTTCTTCATGATCAATAACATTTCCACTTCTAATATGGAAACTAAGGCAAAAGAATTTAGCGAGGTTTTCCAGGAACAGTATTATCCCTGGTTTGCGCAATACATGGTCATGAAAAGGTAAACATGTTTGCCGATGCATATGTTTTTTCATGTAACTGTTTCTGCATTTCAACTGAACCATGCTCTTATCTTTACAGGGCAAGCATTGAACCAAATTTCCATGACTTGTATCTGAAGTTTTTTGACAAAGTTAACTCAAAAGTCCTGAATAAGGAAATGGTTAAAGCTACATATGAGAACTGCAAGGTCATGCTTTACTCATATCTTGTCTTCTTCTCTCTTTATTTCTGTACCATTTAATTCAGAGGCTTTAACTATTGTTTTCTGCAGGTCTTATTGCAATCGGATCTCATAAAATCTAG
>ASSH01052910.1:0-12570 GCA_000418225.1 Zizania latifolia | reverse complement strand
TGCTTGATCTTGTGCTTTCGCAAAATCAAAATTTTGTTTCGTGCTTTTTAATGGTGTTGCCAATGTGTTCATCAAGGGAGAGATTGTGTGATCATGTGTATGATCTTTGTTATGTGATGAACAAATTGGTTTGATGTTGATAGTGTTGAACAAATTAGTTTTGATTGGTTTGAGTTACCGAGCACTTTGGTCGAGTTGTCAGGCACTCTGGTCGAGCACTTAGCACTTGGGAAATTCAGCCCTCAGGAAATTCAGCATCATGGGAAATTCAGCCCTCGAGAATTTGGATTACTTGGATTTTTGATGTTTGAGTTGGATATTCAATAAATACACTTTGTTTATGATTGATTGGAGTAATTGAGTCAGGTTGAAAAGAACTTGTGCTCGGGAAAATAGTTTCTTTGTTTGTTCATGTGCAGGCATTGCTTGAGGACGAGTCATGGTCGATGACAGGATTGGAGCTAGGTTTGAGGAGGAGCTGAGGTTTAGAATGATTGAGGAAGTCATGCAGGACGTTCAGGCTAGAGGATAGTACACATAAAGATGAGGTTTTCATAAGGCGTACGCGGGATGTGTGCGAATATAGAAAGAGTGGTTTCCATATGAGGATATGAAAATGAGGCAAATTCAGAAGGAGTTAGAATTTGAGAATTCATACGAGATATAGATTTCTAATTAGATTAGGACTCCAAAAGTTGTAAAATTTGTGGCTCATGGTGGTAGCCATGAGGGATTATAAATAGATTAGAGGGGAGAGCAAAAAGGATATCAATGAAGAGGACGATCAAGAGAGAAAAATTAGGGTTTAGTCTTTTGCTCTTCCATCTAGGTTTTTAATGTGGATTTGGTGAGAGGTGCTTTGTATTGCACCTTGTAAATACTGTTATACAATAAATATTCATTTTTAAGCATCAAAACGTGTGGTATCGCGTTCTTTCTTTTTAATGTTCATCGGTTTGTATCATTTTGGCTTATTATGTGATTTCTCTTTTACTTTAGGTTTTGGATCGGATTTGCTCTGTTTTTACATTACAGCAATTCCCGAGGATCATAACTTTTGATTGGAAACTCGGATTTGAGTGAAACCACTCGAGAATGATTCATATTGAAGCCTAGTTTCTTGTGTTAAAATTTCAAATCAATCCAAGTTACGGATCAAAAGTTACGCTCATGGAAAGATAATCACCGATATCTATCCTAACTTGCAATGGTAATCGCCGGCACTCTGTTTTGGCTGACCCACCAAACGATGAACATTACCGTGCTAGGTGCAGCAATTGGAAAGGCATCGAAAACTTAATTTTTTTGAATCTATTCTATCATGACAATATATTAAACATGATATAGCATGAAAACAAGATTGAGCACATCACAGATAAACACATTTAACTGTGAATCTGTATGGCCCAATATATGGTGATCTCCATCTCCATTTTAATGTAGATGATCTCCATCCTCCATATCATTCCTCCAGACCATCATGCTTGATGTCCTGCAATGTTACATCTTGGCTACTATAGCTAGAAATAAAAGATTACAAATCAAGCATCTAAGTCAACACGCAGGTTACAAATACAGTAGAGACAGCTATCCAATAGCTGAGGGTCATGGCATGCAAGCCATGCATAAGAGTTATATGCATCACATGCATCTCTTACAAATTATATAGGGCCATACCATTCACATTATTCTTTGCAAAAACAAGTTAGATATAGAATCACACTCTAGCTAACGATGTGAACTAGGACGCTATACAAGAGTGGCACACGTGGGTTTCAGGGCAGCGCCCTATCCACTGGCGAAAATCATAGATCTGATCTATAAAGTTGCTATGGAAAAACCACTCGGGACAACCAATTTATCCTAATCCAAGACAACCTCTCAGGAACTAGTTTTTCCTTTAGCCGATAGGGTCGACCAGGTGGTCGGGCGATACTCTCGAGAGTCGGTAGGCGCCCGAGGTGATCAGATCTATAACCTACTCAGATTATGATAAGTGTTTGCATCCAATGCAATAACATATCATGATTCAAGTGTTATGATCCGATCTGCAACTACCCCGTAAACCGATTAATCTCACCAACCCGTGCTGCCAATCGACTCATCACATGAACCGATCTACCTTGACCATAATAGATCCATTCTATTACAATCTCATATCAACCATATGTAATGATCTAGATCATAATCTAAGCAAGAAGGCTCTGATACCACTATTGGGGAATGTAGTCTACGCTAGTCGAAAACAAATTTTTTTCTACCATGCACACTAGGAAGCCTTGCTAGAGAGGGACCATAGATCGTTATCTCAGGCACGCAATGCAGTGGAAGGAGAGTTGGAATAGCGATCCGATCCAACTCGAGCATGTCGAAGTAGTTGGGAAACTGATCACCATGGTCAGGAACTCTCGAGAACTTCTCCCAAGAACTTCTCCTCCTTCAAGCCGATGACGCTACCAATCCAATCAACGATGTCGAGGTCAATGCGAAGCAGTAAAGCAATGCTTCTACTGGTATCCACACATCTAGGGGTGGAATGTCGGCCGGTGGTGTACCAACACCTGGGCGGTCGGCGAGGTGATCGGGCTCGAGAGGTGGTGGCTAGGGTTTGCTCTCAGTTGCTAACAACTTAGCACGAGAAATGCATCAACATGCGATTAGCAAAAGCACTCTTCCCTACGCCCTGCACCCTCATATATATATAGACGTCCTAGCTTGGGCCCTCCTGGGCCCAACCAGGACTCTACTCAGATCTCCATCTGATCTGTTCAGATCTCTATGTAAACCGTTTAGATCTCTATCCAAACTAAGCCTAATTTGAATCCTATTCGAATCCAGAGTTCCATCCCGTTAAGTATGCGACCCTATAAGTTCGCGTATAGCTTAGTTAACATATGAAAACTCCTTTCTATACTCCATTAACCCAAGTATACGTAAAGATCATATCGGCTGAACCTTGTAATATATCTCATGTACATGTCCCTTTGCCTCACGATATTGATCGAGCGCAAGGTGAGATTTGTGCCATCCTATCAATAACTCGATCCATCTCTCGATCTCCGTATTAGATTATAACTTGTGATTAACTCCTTAATCACGTCAGCATGGCCATGCACTTGCATAATCCATTACATTGAGAAGCCCAGAGATATCTCTTCCATGAGGAGGGGCAAATCCCATCTTGATCACTCACATCCCGCTACATGTTTCATAGCAGATCCGATGACTACTTTGATAACTACCTAGTTACGGAGTAGCGTTAGTAGTCCCAAAGTAAGCCACTACGCATGTTGAGAACCATGGAGATCTCAGGTCTAAAGATTTTACATAAACACTACCAAGACATACTGATGACACATCAAATCTCAATAGTGTCTCGTAGCAGGTCTATCCAACATATGTTCTCTAACACCATTGATTCAACTAAACAAACATACAACATGGTTTTTTAGTGCTTGACAATCTGGGTTTATGAAAGAAGAAAACAGAAGAGGGTCTAAAAAGTGATAGCCATCTTCTTCAGAGACAATTCATTCACCTTGTCTTCATACTCTTCAGGGATGATGAATTGCATCTTCATACTATCCCACAACATATTCTTCTCTGATTGAGAGAGTGCATGTGTATCATTTTCATCGGATGATTTCTAATGTCTGATGTTGATCAATACATGAATCCACATTGGTTTATAAATTTGGTGTCACCTCTAGTGGGAGCAATTGGTTTGTCATCGTCATCCACTTCTGTGATTACCCATCCCCCCTTAAACCTTCTGGTTGGACCCCTTCTATGGATTTGTTTCTTTGATCCAGAGGGCTACAAAAGAAAAATTAAACAATCCAAAATATTAATTAAAAAATTCAAAGGTCTTACATTGTTGGCAAAATCAAAAGACACTTTATCTTGCTAACAATATTTGTTCTGATTTCGGCCTCATCATCGGCCTAATCATCAGACATATTGAGATACATGTTAGTTAGACTATCATCACTAGCTGCATCTCCTTCATGGCCTTCGTAGCCATCTTGTGCAATCTCATATAATATAAGTATTTCATCGTCATCAGCAGCCATTTTACCTATTAGAATAAAGTAGACTTAGGTTATCGCTAGTGCTCAATGTTGTAGATGAGCATGTCATTATATAACTATTACATCAATGTTTGATACTATGGTTTTGTATAATATATCATAACATATTAATTTGCAATCAACTTTTAAGTAAATGTACTAGGAGAGTTTGAATGACATAACATATATCATGACATATTAATATATTATAGTGTCGCATGTGTAGATGAGTAATTCACTAGTAGCACTATTCATATATCATATATCAACACAAAAAACAACTTAGATAATATATCATATATCATTACAAAAACAACTTAGATCATATACCATCATAAAAATGAGTTAGATCATATACCATCACAAAAACGAGTTAGATCATATGCCATCACAATAAACGGCCATATATAAATTTACATCATATATCACCGTATTACATTTATAACATCACATCATACATTCACTAGGTTCTCAACCTTGTAAGAGAGTAGATCATTGACCAATGGTTTTAGGTATATATTAATGTTATTGTTAGGTTGTTTTGGGCTTTGGATAAGCACCGACATCAATTTCCGTTTTATGCACAACCAAGGAGGAAGGTTATAGATGCATAGAGTCATAAACTAGGTATTATGAATACTGCTCAAATCACCAAAAGGATTTATGTCATCCATACTCAAATCACTTCATCTGCAAAGTCCAGGTATGTTCTGTCAACTGCTCTCCACTAGGACCCATCAGCGGGGTGTCTCAATATTACATCATCCTTAAGTTCTTCTTTGTGCCATCACATCATTTTAACATGTACTTTATTAGCGAACAAACACTTCAAACATGGTATTATAGGAAAATATCACATCACCTTAGTAAGAACCCTCTTCGTGATACAATCTCCCTCGACATCACCAGGGTTGTCACGCTTGATCTACCGTGATGCACCACACACTGGATAAGTATCTAAAGACTTGTACTCCCCTCCACGATAGAGAATATAATCGTTAGGGCATGCATGTATAATTTATACTTTCAATCCTAGAGGGCAAACAATCTGTTTGGCTTCGTATATTGTTTCGGGTAAATTGTTACTCTCTAGAAGCATATTTTTACGAAAAAGTCTACTTTACCCCCCCTCCCGAAGTATTACCCTGTAGATGAACGTTGCCCCCAACTAAAAAACTAGACTCTTAATCCCTCGAACTAATATATACCATACAAATAACCCCCTGTGGCTATTTACTGTGACGATTTTACTGACGTGGCAGTCCACGCTGACAGTTTTGTACTGATGTGGCCTAGTTTAAGTGGCTAACAAGTGGGACCACATAATCTGATGTGGCAGCCACATTCTCTCTCCTCCTCCTTCCTTCTTCCTCACTCATCCACCTTCTCTTGCCAGCCGAAGGCCCCCATTCACCCATGGCCCCTCGAGAGCCTAGGCCCCCACATGCCACGCTGCTCACCCATGTGCCTATGGCCCCTAAGCACTACACCCCTGCGTGCCATAACCATTCGCCCATGTGCCCATTGTCCCCGCGCGTCGTGCACAGACCCCACGCCATCATAGAAGCTTCTCGGGTTAGAGCATGCAATGATCTGGAGCAGGGTGAGATAGCTAGCGGCGTGGGCACCTGGGCGTGTAGGGGCATGGCGACGCGGGCGCTTGGGCACGTAGGGGCATAGCGGCCATGGCACGAGCACGGGCGCCCGGGCACGTAGGGGCATGGTGGCGTGAGTGCCCGGGCGTAGGTGGCCACAATAGCATGGGCATGGCTTATGCAGGAGCGCTCGGGGGCGGCGGTGCTGTGCGTGGTGGAGCAGGCATGGGGGCGCTCGGGGGTGGGTAGCGATAGGGCGCACGGGTGGCAGGGGCGTGCAAGGCGAGCTCGGGTAGGCAGCGATGGGGCACAACCGTGTGGGGGTGCAGCGAGTGGTACTCGGGCAGCGACAAGACACATACATGGGCGGGCGAGGGGCACAGTGACCATGGCAGAGCGGGGGCACAGGCAGTGGCTAGGAGGAGAGAGGAAGAAAAAGAAAAGAGAAGGGAGGAAGAAAAAGGAAGAAGGAGTGGGTCCCACTTATTAGTGACTAAAACCAAGCCAAATCAGCAGCCAAGTGTCCACGTGGACCACTACGTTAGCAAAATCACCAGCGTGGACTGCCATGTCAGCAAAACCGCTATAGTAAACTGCCCCAAGGGGTTATTTATCCGTATAGACACTACCACAAAAACAGTCTTTAGTGACTAAGCTTTAGTGATAGACTGTTGTTGACGCGTCAGTACTGCTGCCTTATTAGTGACTGATCATAATGTGGCCTGTCACTAAAGAAAGGGCACCCCTATTAGTGATGGGTCATATTACAACCCGTCACTAATCGGTCGAAGAATTAGTGACGGGCGAAAACTACTGCCCATCTCTAATAATACCACCGATCATTAGTGATGGGCGGTAACTATCGCCTATCACTATAGGTGCCTCCTTTATATAAATAGATGGGGCCAACAGAACTGGCGCACACTTTCATATCGTGCCGAACCTTAAACCCTAGCGGACACGTTTTGTCCTGCTAGCTCCTCCGCCATCATGCTCCTCCACCGTTGTGGCCTCCGTTCCATCGTGGCCTCCTCCGCTGGCCTCCATTCTAGTGCGGCCTCCGTTCCCTCGTGCCCTCCATTCTGTCATGCGTGGAACCATTTCATCATCGTCGTGCATCTCCTCCTCCTCCAACCTCCTAAGGTCCTCCTCCTCTTCCGTCGTGGCTAGGGTTTGTGACTTATTAATTTAATAGTTTGTGTGGATACTTAATTTGTGAATATGTTGCTTTGTGAATATGTTCTCCTATTCGCTCAATGAAGAGAAGGCTATTAGTATGAGGATGTGTGTGATAATTAGGCTCTTTTTTTTGACAAGTTTGTTCATACAATGATGTTATATTACGTGCTACTATTATTGTTCCTATATTTTGTTCATGTAATGATCTTATATTATGTGCTCAGTGAAGAGAAGGCTATTAGTGTGAGGATGCGTGCGACAATTAAGCTCTTTTTTTGTTTTGACAAGTTTGTTCATGTAATGATGTTACATTACGTGCTACTATTATTATTCCTATATTTTGTTCATGTAATGATCTTACATTATTATGTGCTCACTTTCATATAGTTTTGTCCTTTATGTTTCTTTTTTCTTCAATATTCTTTAGGGGTAAGATTTAATTAGTTAGTTGTTACACACACTTATGAATTGAAATATAGCCTAGTGGTGCAGAGGTTATTAAGTTGACAGCCTAACATCTGGGAGCAATCCGTGGTTTTGTCTTTTGGTTTACACAACTATAATTGTACTTTTTTCATCGTTATTAAATATAACATGAATTAGGGACATAGTAAGCCTTCCCAGTGATAAACAGGGCACTTTCGCTGGACATCGTGCTTCTAGCAGTAGACGGGCCCATCAGACGATATTATTTTACTTTTTTTTGCTGTCCCATACTACAAGTGCAATGTTTAGTTGTAGTAATCCATACCAACAATATAGTTATCGACTTATGTTCCTTAGTGTTGCCTCCTAAAAGTCCATCATTATGTCCACGGGCGTCACCAGATTTATACATTATACATTATATATTCTATTTATGTGGTAACAAAACTAATAAACCAATGCGATATTATCTCACAGTTGTAGTTTCTAACAATAAGCTTTAGCGCTAACTATAACATTCACCCTGGTAACACCCTTGAGATATCAACAAGAGATGGGTGCACCAAGATGGTTGAGATTGCGAGCTGTGGAGGCAGGTTGTGCCTCCATAGAGGGTGGGATACATTTAGTTCCTAAGTCCACCTAGTAGAAGGAGACTATATGGAACTCATAATGGGACCTCCACTATCTTGTATGGCTACTATTTTCAATAATTTTGGCGAAGAAAAGATCACAGGAGCTATAAAAGTGGAGGATAGTGATAACGATATCTATAGCAAGCTTACATTACGTACTAGGAATACATATTTTATTTATGTACTTACCGACTTTTTTATAATGGTAGGTGAGGGTCCTAGCAATGCTACGAAGAAAGGAAAGCAGATATCTAGGGAGGACGACACCGACCAAATGGACTAACTAAAGAACATCTGTTATTTTGGAAATCATACAGATGTAACTCTAGCAAGGAAGGCTCTCCTGCAAGACATCTCGACAGGTTTATCCTCCGGGACCCAGTTATATGTCTGCATAATAAATAACTCGATCATCAATAAGAAGTCGGTGTGGTAAGCTCTTTGCACATGTCAGAAAAGCAAACATCTATATATATGCACTTGGCCTTGTCAAACTAGCTTTATACAAATTTTATTGTAATAATACTTTTCAATGCAATATTATGAGAAGTACATCACACCTCACCTATACCAGCAGACCACCCAGATTCAAGTGGTAGCAGCAGGTAGTGAAGCAGTTCTAATTGTAGTACATAAATACATGGATGGACGATGCTATCTAACTATTGGTTTTAGCCAATTTTTTTGAGATAACGCGTTAGACGTTGGCACAGTATGCGCCTTCTATTTTAGCATCAACAATGGTGCAATTGAGGCAGTTATGTATGTGGTGTAAATTATTTTAGAAGTTAGTTAGAAGTTAAAAGTTAATCTTATGGAACTTTGTTTTAGCCAATTTCTTCGAGATAACGAGTTAGAAGTTAATATATGTGATATTAATTTAATTATGAAACTTTTGTGATGAATTGTCTATGTTCTATGATGAAACTTATGTGATGTACTTTGAAATGTTGGATGTTGGCTGCCAAATCCTGGCTTTGATTCAGGATACAGCCTAAAAATAATTATTTTTTAAAAAATGATCATACTATCAGTGATGGGTGACAGTAATCACCCATCACCCATCAGTGATGGTGCAATTGAGGTAGTTATGTATGTGGTGTAAATTGTTTTAGAAGTTAGTTAGAAGTTAGAAGTTAATCTTATGGAACTTTGTTTTAGCCAATTTCTTCGAGATAACGAATTAGAAATTAATATATGTGATATTAATTTGATTATGAAACTTTTGTGATGAATTGTCTATGTTCTATGATGAAACTTCTGTGATGTACTTTGGGATGTTGGATGTTGGCTGCCAAATCCTAGCTTTGATTTAGGATACAGCCTAAAAATAATTATTTTTTAAAAAATGATTATACTATCAATGATGGGTGACAGTAATCACCCATTACTAAAGGGTGACCGCAGAAGAGCCGATATGCCCCCTTTAGTGACGGGTGGATATTGTCACCCGTCACTAAAGGTCACACCTTTAGTGACGGGTGAACACCCTTCACTAATGACCTAGCTTCACTGATGTGATAAGAGTGACGGAAGACATGCCCGTTACTAATAGAGGTTATTACCCGTCACTAATACGGTTTTCTGTAGTAGTGAGATTTGTTCGGGGGATTAAGAGTCTGGTTTTTTAGTTAGGAGCAATATTCATTTATAGGGTAATACTTCAGGGAGTAAAGTAGACTTTTTTCTATTTTTATGAACCATAACAACCCATTGAACCCCTTATTAGACAAACCATTTACCGCCTTTCATCGTAACAAATCTAGTGTGATGCATATTTTTTCTGCCCATGTTTTAATCTGAGTACAACAATGTGTGGTGGTCCTCTAACAAACATTGGAACTTCTTGAGGTCCATTTCACAATCATAGTCGTCCTCTATATCATGCAACATCTGTTCTAGGTCATCGTCTTCTGCAACATTGCCCATTGTAGTATCTGCAAAGGATTCATACCGAGTAAAGTCTGGAATGTTGTTGTAATTCTATTCTTCATCATATTCATGTATAACCCATTTTCTCTATGCTTTATCCAACATATATAATTAGGCATGGATCTCCCTCTGAACAAGTAGATGTGAAGGGTACTTATCTTAGAGTACTCCTCATTCTTGCAGCCTTTGCATAGATAACATATGAAACCCGATAGCTTTTGGGTTTTAGCTGCTTTGATAAAATCATGCACACAATTAATGAAATCTATGGAGTGTCGGTCCGTGGCCTACATCCACTATCGGTTCATCTACATTAATAAAATTAGTATTAATGAAGTGTAGTCATATTAAGAAAATTTAATCATCCTCAAACTTAAATTAGAGCTTAAATTAACGAAAATATTTGAAATATAATATAAAGATAAGCCAACTATTCATGGAAAATATATCATAAAGCACACATGTAGTGCTCTTTAAGAAAAACATGTTAAGGTTTGCGAAGTCTAATTTATTCAGTTTAATAATTATAGCTATTACATATTGGTTGAAGAAAAAAGTAAACTTGTCACAGGTTGATTTTGCACCACAATTAAACATGTACTCAATTATTTAAGATTTATAAATAAATAAAATCTTAAATAATTCATGATGTATTTTTCTTAACAAATGTACATATTGTCCTCATTAAGAAAATTTGTTTTAAATTGTAGTCATATTAAGAAAATTTATTCATCCCATCCTAATAAAATTAGAGCTCAAATTAATGGTTGACCGAAGCATTTATCTTCATACAATGCACACAAAACCACAATTTCTCCATCTTTATAGAAAAAAGCTATCCTAACTATAATTAGAAGAGAATGAAGTTGCTAACCTTGAAGCACTTTTAAGATTAAAATCCTAAAAACCATTCAAATTTTGGGCAGCGCACCTCCCCCCTATTCATCGGCTCATCGTGCGCTAACTGGCGGAGCTAGCGAGGTATCCTTTTATACTGTTCATGTATTTTAGTATCAAGTCGAGACACCACCTAGCACTAAAATTATTAGTACTAATTGGGCTCCCCACCCAGTATTAATGTCTAAGCTTTTAGTACCGGTTAGATACCCCAACCGATACTAATAAGTTTAGGCCGGGTGGTTTTCTGATTTGATACTAAAATTCTTTATACCTACCAACGACTTTTTCTCTTTTTTTTGACCGTTTTAGATGCCTTTTAGTACCGACTCAAATTGAAATGGATACTAAAAGGGGTGAATAAAAGCTCACTCTCTAGTAGTGAGGATATTGTATAGTTTAGGGCATAATTGGTGATTAAACGGGTGCCCCATTTACATGGTCAAACACAATTTAAATGGACTAAATGGAACAACAATTACATTGATGTACACGACGAACACAAGGCGACTTGACGCACGTTTAGGTAATGCGGACCTACGTGGGAGACAAAAAAATTTGGATTAATTCCTTATATTAGTTCACTTATTTCTTTATTTGTCACTCGCTCTTTCACTGACATGTGGTCCTAGGACCACATGTCAGTGAGAGAGTGAGTGATAAATAAGGAATTGCATGGAATTTCAGTGACATATAAAACCTCACGCACACGTAGACACCTACATATACTCTCCCTTCTATGGTTGGAAACTTGGAACTTCAACATTTATAATTTGTCCTGATCTTAGCTCCTATAGCCGTGTCATCGCTGCCGCCAGGCCAAGCCACCAATGGGGCTGCTAGGCAGAGACGTCGGTCGGGCCCTAGGCTGAGACACCGCCAAGACCCTTGGGCTAAGACACCGCCAGGGCCGCTAGGCCGAGAAACTATCGGGGCCGCTAGGGCTGCCCACTCGAGATGCCACCACCGACCACTGCTCTCCACTCCGAGCTCTAGATCTACCGCTGCCAGGGCCTCCAGCGCTAGGCCCAGTCGCTGTCGCTGTCCAAACTCCAATCCAAAGACTGCCAACTGCCAAGCTCTAGGTACTCCTCCTGTTCTTTAGAGCATCTTCAAGAGAGGGCATCTTCAAGAGAGTTGCTAATTTTTATTTTCTAAAACTTTGTATAGGAACCATCCTAAACTCTATTGATTCCTAAAAATCAATCAGCCTACAATAATATCATTTAGGCGATTAGAAAGAGAGTTCTTACTTTTGAGATAAAAGAGAAGTGATTTATGGAATCACTTAGGATAGGACATCATTTAGGAATACTGTTGTAGCACAATTTTTTTCCAAGTTACCTAAATTTAAATTTAGAGAGCTAGATAGGGGCTCTCTTGAGATGCTCTTAAAGCAACTCCAGTAGTTTTCCTAAAATTCATTCTATATATCTCTTATATAGGGGATGGCCCTAAAAGATTCCATCACTATACAGCTTAAGTCTCCGGTAGCTTCCCTAAAACTCATTCCCTATATTTTTTTAATCCTCTTTTTTATTATTATCCAATGGTAAAAATTACAACGGCTATATTTTCAACAACTATATTTTTGTCGTGAATTTTCAAACTTTCTTGAATAAATAAATATCCTCTAATTAGTCTAAATAATTGATCTTAAAAATATCTTAAAAATCATACAAAAAATAAAATATTTTCCTTTTCCTTTCATTTCTCTTTTTGTTTCTTCTCTTTCTCTTTCTTCCTCTCTTCATTTCTCCTGCTTGCATGTTTGTTCTCCAGAGCGCAGAGCGCGGGGCATAGGGAGGGGCAGCAGCGGGACAGTCGGCCGAGGCA
>ASSH01052907.1:0-12655 GCA_000418225.1 Zizania latifolia | reverse complement strand
CGGGGGAGGGCGGCGGGAGGGGAGATGATGTTTGGCGTAGGCTGAGGCTGAGGTTGATAGGATAGATGACGGCTGAGATTCAATAAAAGTAAGTGAATGGTTGAGATTTTCTAGAGGGGTGATGTGTCCACCTCCTTAACTCGTCAATTATATAGTAGAGTAGATTTGGTTAGTTCTAAGATTACGTTGATGAGTTGATCGATGGACATCCATTGGAAGCTTGTGTTGATTATTTCTGGGATCTGATTTATGCATGATGGACTGACGCAAGTTGCTTAATTGGTCGTAAAACTGACCAAATTAGTCGGGGTACGTGGTGCCTAGGAGTAACCAACTGTTGAAAGAACATCTGGATTATCTCCCAAAATGTTTCCTATGTACTTTGAAAAACCAATGCTACTTCCATTGGTTCATTACTTATGAAGCACTTGTGGTGTTAGCTACCAATCATGGTTGACATGCTTCATTGAGGGAAAATGTGTTGGTTTTTCTCTCGTGAATGATTCTTTTCAGGGTAATCTGCAGCATGAGTACGCTAGTAGCAGTTGTGTGCCCCTGGAAGGTCTTGTGGTAAGACAGGAACTGATTGCACTTCTCAGATATCTGAGACTCTGCATGTTTTTCGCAAAGAAGCCGTACGAAGTGTTCCTGGAATTTGGTGGATATGGCCAGAGTGATATTCTCATAAGGAAATCAAAGGCAAGGGTATGTATCACCCTGAGTAAAAATTAGTAGTTTTCTAGCTCAGCTGTGAATGGGGACATGCATCTTAGTGGAAATCCAGTGCTGTCATGCAGGTTATGAAGCCCTCATTCACCGTTGTCCGTGATGGAAGTAGTAAATCCTTCATCCTCTTCATTCGAGGTGCTACCAGTGTTATGGACCGCCTGACGGCAGCAACTGCCGCAGAGGTTCCATTCCATCATGTAGTGTTAAAAGAAGGCCGTGTGTCCAATGTAGTTCTTGGGCATGCGCATTGCGGAATGCTTGCAGCAGCATGCTGGATCGCAGATCAGGCGATTCCCTGTCTCCACAGAGCACTTGAGCAGTTCCCAGACTACAGAATTAAGGTAATTAATCGATTTTCTCTGAAACTCCATGGATGCGCTTTCCATGTCCTGCAATAGGAGGAAAGAGTTAGTAATGGCACAATGTGTTCTACTTCAATAGATTAATCTGAAGTAGCACAAATATGGCACTGCTTGGCTTGCTAGTGCAGATAACATGAACCATCCTTTTATCGATCTTTGTCACAGTAATATTTCACTAAACCATCCAAAATTTTCTCACTAACTCAAATTACATCATTTCAGATAATTGGGCATTCGATGGGTGCTGGTATTGCGGCAATCTTAACATACATGCTACGTGAGAACAAGAAATTATCATCATCCTCATGTATTGCCTTCGGACCAGGTACTACATCATTTGACTATCTATAATATTGATATCAAGAAAGATTATTGACGTCAGATTTCTAAAATAATAACATACAACACTGGCAAAGTGACTCCAAGCAATAGAATGGCTAGGCTTCCTGAGTCAGGAAAAGAATGGTTAATCTGAATGAAGCAACTAATATACCTTGAATGATACTATCCCTTTTTGAATGTCTTGTTTGATATGTCTAATATATTAACATTTCGAACTGCTACTGCTCAGCTGCTTGCATGACCTGGGACTTAGCTGAGTCAGGAAAAGGGTTCGTTACCGCTGTTGTCAACAGAAACGACCTGGTTCCATCTTTTGGCAAAGTTTCAGTGGCCAACCTTCACACTGAGGTACCCCATGGCAGCATGGTCACCTAGCTTCATGTAGTCATGTTTACTAGTAATAACATTTGAAAAAGTATTCGTGTTCCGTGGCTAACAGGCAATTTGTTACCCATGTCATTTTGAACAAATGGCAGTTATTTGGTTTTCAGAAGTAGTTGGTAATTATAAACAGTGTTTTCTCTACCAGGAAGCATAAGACATTTTCTCCCCTTATTTAATATTTTCAGGTAATCAGATCATCTTGGGCACATGATCTCTGGGAACAAATTCAACAGACATGGATCTTGGGTTCTGTCAACAGCTATGTGACCTTCATGCGATCCCAGTTCCCCTTCATATCCAACCCAAGGCCTAAAGTTACAGATGCGGATTTTATGCTGTCTCACACATCTGAGGTACACAAGAATTCATTAACATCATAGATCTTGAACAAAATGTGCTGTTGCAGATGCACCTATGCACCATCAGACCTTCATCTTTGTCACTTGTTGATTTATCATGCACTGAGTTGATTCATCTTGCAGTTCCAGGCCAAGATGCCACTTTCAGAAGACGCACTTGTTGCTGTCAAGAAACATTCTGCATTATCCTGCTGGTCTTGTGTTTCTGCAAACAGGCAAACTCTTGTGTACCCTACACAGAGCATTACAGCGCCGATGCCCGCCTATGTGGGAACTGACAAAGACTCTAAAGAACATAATCATCAGAGATCAGATACCAAAGAAATTGACAAGCAAGAGAAAGAAGCAGATGAAGAGAATTTGGAACAGTTTCTAGAAGCCATGCTGCCATTGCCAAGTGCCTCTCAGGAGCCTCTCCAGTTCTATCCTCCTGGAAGAATCATGCACATGGTTGTGCTCCCAGATCCAAAAGAGCCCAGCAGCATTGAGCAATGCAGCCAGAATGAGTTCGTGGCGCTCTATGAGACCCATCGCCACATGTACAGTAAAATTCGGCTTTCAAGATCCATGATAAGAGACCATTACATGCCTAGGTACATAGAGACAATGGAAATGCTGATTGACAAGCTTGTAGAAGAGGGAATTCACTGATGACCAACTTCACTTTCTGAGGAAAAAAAGACTATTGACTAAACTGTAATTGTACAGGACATAGTGGATAGAAGCATAGTTGAGATTGCTGGAACCCCATGCTTGGTGGGTTTATGAATTAGAGACTTGAATTTGTATTACAACAGTCATCACAGGAGAGTCCAAGCAGCAGCACTTTTGCTGAGATTTTTGGCAATGGCTGGTGTTGTTTTCGGCTGGGAAGTACAGAGTAGAATACCATCCTAAGTGATGTCTCTTTGAAAGTGATTAATATTAGTAATCAGGAGTATCATGACTCTTTTTCTCTTGCACAAATGCTTTTCATTACATGAATACAATGCATAGTTTACAACATTATTACATAGATCAAGAATGTCTATGTATGTATCTACAGCTCCTAGAAGCCACACGACGGACTAACTTTGGCTGGCCTCTGTATTTCCTGTATAAAAATGCCCAGATCTTGTATGAAAAGAAATACATAGAGAGAGAGAAGATTGGAGAACTACAACTTCACTTTACATCACTCCAGAGACTCTTAAAGAAGAGAGTACAACAAAAACAACCCAAAGAATCATGAAGTAGACTGATGTCACCCAAGCCCACAGCCTAGGGCCACCAAGCTCAGCGCCAAGTATGATGCGACGAAGGACCAAAATTGTGATGCATCCGAATGATGTTGCGAAGAAGATCAGAAGGGAGAAGCTGAGACCAGCAGCATTGTCGATGTACAGGGGCTTCTGGTAGACAAAGAAGTTGTAAACTGTGTCAACCAACCATGGAACACCGATGCCAACATATATGTTCACTGAATTGCTGCAAAAAAGAAGATTTGCCAGTTTACCCGGCCTCAGTTTGAGGGTTACACAGCAGTGAAAAGATCCACAGTGAGTCACTGAACAGCTGGTTTGAGAGGAAATGTGCAGAGTTGAACCTGCAAGTGATGTTGGCTATTGCAGAGTCAGCGGTGACTTGACGCTCGGCAGCTATCTTACTTGCAACTAGATCAGGCCATGAGGTTCCAGCAGCCAGTGCTGTGAATGCTATGACATATGGACTTACTCCTACATAAAACAGTACATTTTCATATCAGCAAACAGGCAGTTACATCCCTGTGAGCACAGGATGAATTGAACCTGTGAAGGAGCATGTTCGAACCTGTGACACAGCTAATCTGATCTGTAAGCTTAGTAACCCCATATGCAATACCACTTATGAAGACCAGGGAACAAATAAAAGCGATCCAGCCATGTGCAATTTGATATGGGGGCACAAACGCAAAAAACATTTTCCAAGGTGCAATGATCAAGTTCCAAATGATTCTGATGAATCTCAGGCAGATGGAATCCATCTTCCTTGATTCAGAACTCTCCAGCTGCTCACATATGAATAAAATCACTCAATAACCAATGGGAATGATGTGAAAGAAAAAATTTCTTACTTTCAGTTCATGTCAGTGTATTTCGAAGACTGACAAAATGAGTGCAACTTAGGTATCAATGTTAGTGAAAATTGGTAAGACAGAATCGTCAACTGAAGGATGTCTACTGTTAGGCTTGTAGTGAACACTCTTAAACAAATATATAATCATATAAACAGTGTGCTTAATATTCTACTATGCCTTAGTGATATATTAGAGATGGTAAACTAAGAATATGGCACAAGGGGGACATATGATTAGTTTTGGTGTAATTGTATAAGTTATCCAAGTGGTACACCCCTGTAGTTTCACTCGATGGGTAACCAGAGTAAGTTTTGCAATTTGTCAACCTATTATTGTTATGTCCTTGTTGGCTGGCAAAATATTTTTTTACAAGTATCATGTATCCCCCTCACAAAAAAGTATCCTTGCCAAGCTACATTGATGCAAACTATAATTTGTACAATAATAGTGAAATAAATTACCGTTGCAGCATCAACAAATTGTTGCCTCCAAATAGAAAGCCAGTGAGTATCCTCTTGTTTTTTCTTTACTGTATGGCTTGTTGACGATTCTTCCATATCCTTTTCTGGAACATGGTGATACCCTGAAGGTGTCCAAGCATATAAGAAACTACTTTCAGAATAATTCAAAAAAAACAAGAAATCCGTTTCAGAATATTTCAGGATAATACCTCACCTCCCATCCAGAGCGATAAAATGTTATATGCAGTTAGGTGAATAAAAAGAAAATTGTAAGGAAAAAATGAGAAACTGATTACCTGCATTACTGTAAGAATGCGCAGAGAATATATCCACAATATCCTCATTCTGGACAGGGAGTGTCTCTTCAATCTCATCATAGTTGTCGTCATAATAAACTGAAGCATCTTCTTCTGGAACCCAATCTTCAGGTCTCTCACCTCTTGCCCTGTTTTCAACAAATAAAACTAGAAATATCAGGAAAGTGCATCCTTAATTTGTACATGCCCACAGGAAAGATTATATAAGAACAGTTAAGGGAATAGGACCATACAAAGGGATCGACACATATGGCCAGCGCTTATCCTGTGCATATGCATGAAGCAGAAGCAGTCCATATTGCAATACTGTCAGCAAAGCCTCCCAGAGGGTGATCACTCTAGGAGTCCACACCTGCACACAGCGAAACTATTTATATGACCTAATATTGGATTCAGAGCTTAAAGTTTGATACCAGAATACGAATTTATAGTTTACCTCTAATATAATATACAGCCAAATGTATGCCCAGAAAGACCAGAACAGTTCAACTAACCAGACGCCTAAATCAGAAATCTTTTTCTTGGAGCCTGCCCTTGGCATAACCACACAGACAGCATGTATGGGGAATAGATCAAATGCAGCAGAACCCACAAGGGTACTTGGCCCTAAACCTGCAAATCACAAAAACTGAATTAGATACAGCTGCAGATAATTTGGTAAAAATGTTTGCATCAGTTGGTTAAGTTTACCTCCTGCTGTCAGCTGACCCAGATTACGGATTGCGTCAATGGTTGCTAGCGAGATTTGAGGAAAGCTAGTGCCAAATGCAAGGAGAGCAACGTCCGCTATAGTATAGTTCCAAACCTTCTCATGTTTAACAATAGTAGCATTTGTGTGTGGATCTACAGTGACGACCTCCCGGGAATGTTTCATGATGCTCTCCATCGATTTGAAGAACCGGGCAGTGATCGCAGATAAACCGATAAAACAGTACGTGAGGGCAACAGTATAAAGAAAAGCACGGACACCATTTGGAAGCAGTGTTTCTCCACTGAACAACAGGTAAGTATCACATGAGGGAGTAGTATTTCCCATGTTAAGGTTAGCCATCAGATGAGTGCCGTAAGACAAGAATTACAGAAATTACTCCTGGTTCCTGTTACAACACAAATACCATTTTTAATCAAAACTACATCAACAAAATGTTAGCTCATGAGAAGGAGAAAAATAATTGTTACTGTGGTACTGTCACCCATCCTCACATAAATGAATAGCTACAATACCGACCTACCTAATCATTTCAAAAACTTACTTGACAAGCTTAAAGGAACCTTTTTGGCTTTTTGATGAATAGATGTGAATCAGCAAATAGGAGTGAACTGGCAGGCTAGCAAACAGTCCAAAGGTGAAAGGACTCGTGAAGATGCATAGCACTTGCTAACCACAAGGAGACAACTATTGAAAATTGAATTGTTGAAGATAGTATTTATTTGCAAAACAATTGATGGAGAGAAACAAGAGTATAAATTTATATCTAGAATTACATCAACAAACGAGAGCAATACAAAATAATGGGGATACCATAAGGAATTGATCGAACAAGTGAAAAGCTCATTGCCCAGAATTAGTGAAGCACTGGACAGAGTACAAAGAAGCTTTCTTTCACTACATCATGAACGAGCAAGCTCAATCAGGAAGCAAACAGAACCTATTTGTCAAACAGAAACAACCATAGCATTGCTAGATGGCACCATATCGATGTAAACAAAACTAAGCCCGAAAAAGTAATCAAATAAAAAAACACTCCGCTACCACTCCCGAAAAATCCTTTTTTTAATCCTCCGGAGATCTGGGGAGGTTGAATGTGGCGAATTTGGGTATGAAAAAAACGCATTTTTAAGATCGAGGGGGCAAGATGAGATCCTTCCCTACTTCTTGGGATTGGGTTATCAAACAAGCAAAGGGGGGACTTTTCTCCAAGGGTTGGAGAGCAAAGAGGCGTCACCGATGAACACCCGCACGCGCGCACGAGAGAGAGCGAGAGGGGGAAGAGGCGTGGGTAGGTTACCGGGGTGGAGGAAGAAGATGTGCTGCCGGAGGAGCAACGGCGATGTGGGGCCAGCCACGACGTCCGTGCATGCAGATCAGGGAAGCTTCCACCTTTTTGTATGGATTCTTGACCTCTTGCCTCCTCCTATCTGCTGTTTCTTGCTTCTGCATTTATAAAAACAAAATTGTTTCTGGAATCTGGAGCCCCCCTCGTCTTCACTGTTCCCCCTTTCCTTTTCATGTCCCCGATTCCCCTTCCCAATTTTCCCAACCGGAAAAGAAAAAGGAATCAAGAAACAGCAAATGCGTTCTGAAAAAAAAAACTAAATCTACAAATAAAAACTAGATCTTATTGTCCGTGTAGTTTTTAGTTTCAACTGATTGCAAGGACATGTTATACAGCAAACAGTAAATTTGCATGCGTGTGCAGAATAAACGAGGCAAAGTTAACCATGATGTAAAACCAGAGGGAACACGATCATAGTCATCATGATACAGCGTTGAATTTTTCCTTTTAAAAACCTTCATCAGACATGTGTGCCTGTATTTAGTTACACTGTGGTGTTTAAAAGAGATAGTCACGTGATTTGCGAGGGAGGCAGCATCATCGATGACCCACGATTAGCGACATGTACAGCAACTAATCTATGCATGGCCCCCTCTAACTTTTCTCTTGGCTCTGAGCTGCTCTCACTGACGTGGAAGACGCAGCACCAAATGGTCAGTACCAGCGGCCAATATAGGATAGAAATGGAGGGTGGGCCAAAATCTAAATCGGTAACTTTAAAATTAAGTATATATCTTTTACCACGGAAGCTGAAGAAGATTGGTATGAGAGGACAATGTCGACGCATCTGGAGGCGCAGCTCCGACGGCGGCACGAGGCGGCGTCTGGAGGGGTAGCTCTGGCAGTGTGAGGCTGGTGTGGGCACTCGGCGAGGACGGCGCGCGCTCGGCGAGGACGACGACATGCGCTCAGTGAGGACGGGCAAAACGGTGCACCGGAACTGGAGCTGGAGGGAAGGGAAATCTAATTTTTTTTGCTTTTATAGGGCACCGATTAATCGGACTGACCAGCTGATTAATCGGTCCACCGATTTCTGGCCCGATTTCACTATAAATTAATTAGGTAAGGACCGATCACCGATTAATCGGCCGATTAATCGACTGATCGGCCGATTTTTTTATCACTGGATTTGTGAAGCTGTATGCTACAACTAGCCTACACCCGGCGCCCGGCGCCCGGCTGTGCACTGCGCCCTACTTCCTGGCTATGCACTGCGCCCTGCTGCGCCCGGGCCTCGGTTGCACCCTGCTACTGCACGCCTGTGGCCTGATGCGGCCTGCGCCGCTGCGCAGCTGCGCCCTAGCGCCCTGCTAAATGCTGATTCCTGTGTGGCTGCGTGACTACGTGAGTAGTGGCTAAGCTCTTCGGCTTTCCGCCACCGCCATAATTGAGTGAAGTAGTGAACTAACCGGCTAAGTGCTAACCCTATGTAGTGAGCTAGTGATTCAACGAAGGAGATGGCTAGTCTATAATGGGCTGCAACCTGCAAATGGGCCAGCCGCCCAACAAACTGACCAACGGTCCAACGCACTCTCATGTCCTTCTTCCTCAAGCAGTCAGACGCAGGGACTGTCTTTCTTCCTCCATCAAATATGCTATGAGAGAGAATAACAGATCATATATACTTGATTTTTTTAAAAAAATTAGAGGATAGGCTAGAACCTGGTGAAGCCTAGTCTTTGGATCCGTCTCTGGTCAGTACTCTGTTGCTTCGTTTCAGATAAATTCTCTCAGCTGGAAACGAAATTAAGCTACAAATTTGCACAAGTCCAAGTCGCATCGCAATAATTCATGTGAAGGAAGGACTTCATCGTCGTCGCGTGTGTTTGTGTTCATGGGTATTTTTGCCGTATGGAAACCAGCAGATTGCTAAACAGATTCGCCGTTTGACAAATACGTGACAGGGATGTTTGCATGCTTGGTCTCGTGGCAATCGTGCCATTCTTTTATTGTCTCATTGTTTGTAAATCAAAGAAATGACATGGCAAGATGTAATGGGCTGATACTTGATAGTCCTAACCTGTTAGTGACTGTTTGCTAAGTTGTTACACCTTAAAGAACAATTGATAGTACGTGTTTAATTAATTTAAGTTCTCTGGGTAGAACCATACATGCATAGCAACTAAATTAACCAATGCGTATAAATCTCTACATCACCACGCGAAGGATAAGATTTGTTATGCTACTCATACGTGTGAGAAAGAAAAACGTGGCCATTTAGGAGGGGTTTTGGTGGTGTGTATCGGTCTTTCCCTTTCTTGCATCGTTGTCCTTGCTCCCTACAGTCCACCATTTGTTCGCGCGTGAGATGTAGACACTTTTGTTTTTGTTTGAGTTTAAGGTTTTTAATGATTATCTAGCTCTTAAAAACCTACAAAACTTATTATAGTTTATTTTTAGAATCTTTCTTAAACATGAACATATATATATATACACACACACGCAAGTACACTTATCCTTGGATTTATCCTATATTTATAAGATTTTAAACTCTAATAATTCAATATTTTTAGAGGAGAATAATTCAAGAGTTTAAATTTGTAATTCGTATTTCATGAAAGGAATTTGGACTTGTAATTCGAGGGAGAAGAACAGGATGAACCTTCTGGTATCAAATAGGAAGGCCCAAAACATAACAAGCCCAAAAGGCCCATATTTTTATTTTAAATAATCTATAAAAAAAAACACATTTCCTCTTCCCTGTAAAACCCAAGAACCACTGGTATCTCGTACTCCTCTCCCCAATCGGATCAAACGTTAGGGTTTCGCCTCCTCGAGCGGAGCAGTGAGGCTGTGAGGGGGAGGGGGATATGAAGCTCGCGGGGCTCAAGTCGGTGGACGGCGCCCACGATGAGTCCATCTGGGCGGCGGCGTGGGTGCCCGCGGCGGACCACCGCCCCACGGCGCTGCTCCTGACGGGGGCCCTCGACGAGACCGTCCGCCTCTGGCGCCCCGACGACCTCGCCTCCGCTGCCCCTCCCGTGCAGGGCCACGCGCTCGGCGTCGTCTCGCTCTCCGCCCACCCCGCGGGCGCCATCGCCGCCGCCGTCTCGCTCGACAGCTACGTCCGCGTCTTCGACGTTGATTCCGGCGCCTCTGTCGCCACGCTTGACGCCCCGCCCTCGGAGGTCTGGGGAATCCAGTTCCACCCCAAGGTAGGTGTTTGGTGATCCCACCCGATATTGCTCGCGATTTGACATTCTGAGGTACAGCGGCAGCTTACTAGATTCATTGGGGGCTGATATCTGAAAGGCGCGATATTTCAGTGACATAATGTGCTAGTTATAGTTGATTCCAGCATCTTTTCAATGCAAAAATGACCGGCCTTGTGTGTTTTTGTTTCAAATGTGTCTATTGTGTTTTTACTACTGACATGTGTTAGCTTTTCTCAGAGGTTTTAGTACATTTTATCATTTTAATCTAAACTTCATGACAAAAATGTGGCTTTGATTAGCACTATGTTGTTTGCAAAGGTAAATTTGCCAAGTGATTAAGGGCTAGTTTGGTTTTGGTAGTGTATCAAACCAAATGCACCATCAAACATTTTTGCTACCAATGTTTTGGTATTACCCATGTATATTGGCACCAAAGCAAACTAATCCACTCTGACTCTACCCTACCAAAATTTTGTACTGCCAAAACTTGCCTTGGATTTGGCACTACCAAAAATTGGTAAGGTACAAAACCAACTGGCCCTGATTTCAACTTTCAAGCTTTTCCAATCTGCCATTGATGGCTTGCAGTTCTCAAGAAATGATTTAGCAGGTCAGGTTCGGTTGTTACTTGTTGATTTGGGAAGGTAAATCTAACCGGTTAATCCTTTGTTTCTGCTCATTGTCATCAACCTGACTTTTGAGGCATAGTTCTCCTTCATCTCAACACTGCAATAAATTTAGTAATTGATGTTTGTTAAAGACAATCATCATGTGAAATATGGCCTTCTATGCATTGTTGGCAAAGTGTGTAATATTTTTTGTATACTATAATCATGCTTCATTGATTTACTTGTATGAGGATATTACTATAGGATGTTCTAGATTCTCTTTCGAATTGTCAGTAAATTAAGGTAGCAATAAATATTTTATTCAAATAATTGTTGAATAGATTTTGTCATTGTTACGGATTTTGCCTATGTCTTGTTCTGATGTCTCCTTTGTATTTTTAAAAAGTGTGTTAACGAACGATTCGTTTTCACATTTCGACAGTTTGTGAGACAACTATTGATCAGATACCTTAGTTATGTTTTCCAATTAGGCCTAAGCCTTAGTGTTGCCTTTCTATGAAAGATGAGGAAAGTAGGAAACATTACTATGCCCCTTGAAATGATTTGCCAAAGGAGTGGACTGTGGTCAAGTCAGTTGTATATTGTCTTGATGTGATTCACCTTGCTACTTTCTAGACCATACTGATTTTTTAAAGAAATGATATTTTTGCACGTGCTAATCCTTGCTAGAATTGACCTATGGCCTTAAGACATTAGTATTTTCTGTTTCCTTTTCAATGTGTGTGCTTGTCATTATTTGTCAAACTTTACGATGTATTGATAAATCCATTCCTAGTTCAATGAATCCTGGATCAAGCTTGCTTGTCCAGAGGGTAGTTGAGTAATGCCTGTAACATTCAATATTTCCTGCTTTGCTATCTCTACAAACCTTCGTTGACAGCAAACTTCATCTAAAACCTGGACTACCAGTATAGCATGTTAAACTGTAATGAATATTATCAGTACTGTAGATGAAAGCAACTGTTCATGAATTAGTGCCTTTCCAGTAGCCTCACTTTGTCAATTTAGCTGGTCTTCACTTGATGTAGTTACTGACATAATTTCCTCAATCAAATGCTTTTCATTTCAGGGTAATGCTCTGGCTGCAGCTGGTGGTGGCAGTGGGTCAGTGAAGCTCTGGGAAACAGAGAAGTGGAAGCCGATAACCAGCCTTCCTGTCCCTCGTCCGGAAGGAGCTCGCCCTGATAAAACAGGAAGTGGCAAGTTTGTCCTTTCAGTCGCTTGGAGTCCTGATGGCAAGCTCTTAGCTTGTGGTTCCATGGATGGTACCATCGCTGTGTACGATGCAGTTCGCATGAAGTTCCTCCACCACCTTGAGGGCCATCACATGCCAGTGAGATCAATGGTGTTCTCCCCAGTGGACACACATGTGCTCTTCACTGCCTCAGATGATTGCCACATCCACATATACGACGCCAAGGAGAAGAGCCTCATCGGGGCCATGTCGGGGCATGCGAGCTGGGTGCTGAGCATTGATGTGAGCCCAGATGGCATGGCGGCAGCGACAGGCTCCAGTGACCGCACTGTCCGGCTCTGGGACATCAACACAAGGGCATCGGTTCAGACGATGAGCAACCACAATGACCAAGTCTGGGCTGTGGCCTTCCGTCCACCGGGTGGGACAGGGGTCCGTGCTGGCCGGCTAGCCAGCGTGTCAGACGACAAGAGCATCTCCCTGTACGATTACTCATAGTTCACACTGCAATGCTTGTAATTTAGTCTGCTTCCAACCAGTGACTCATTTAGCCATGAAAGTCGGAAAACT
>ASSH01052906.1:0-12614 GCA_000418225.1 Zizania latifolia | reverse complement strand
ATTAAATCTATCATAAAATATGTTTTAATAGTGTATTTATTTCATGTTATAAATAATATTATATTTTTTCAGTTGAACAAAATTAGAGAAGAATAGCTTAAAAAAGTTAAACGAATTAGAGTATAAAAAGGAGAAACAAGTTGTTTAGCTTGTGTTGACCACGGAGGAGAGGAATGGGTTAATTAAACGAATTGTGTGATGTATTTTTATTTTGGTACAAATTTAGATGTTGATGTGATCATCTGGATTATTTTGTGTGGGGGTGATGGTGTGCAATCTGCTTCCTCTTCCTTACCTACTCTCTATTTTGACATGCAAAGACCAAGTATGGAGTAATTGTCTCTCTTTCTCTCTCCTTTTCATTTCACCATTTTTTTACTTTTTAGCTTTGACAAATTAAAGCATGCCATTACTATACATTTAAAGTGTTACTGTAGAATTACAACACAATAAAAATTATTATACTGTACTTATTTGTATCATTTTCAACCTATCCATTATATTATTAAGACACGACGAAAAGAAGCCACCACTTTCACTCTGGAGGCTTAATTAATTAATTACCACATTAATCAAAGAAAAATATATCTATACCATTTAACCGTGGTGGATCCAAATTATAATGGAGCAGATCGATTGATTGACGTAGTTGTATACAAAGTACAACTGTACTTATAGAAACTGAGACGAGTTGTATGTCAAATCCAGTTATATTTTACACGGGTAGATATACTAGTTATATGTTCACCACTAATGATATCGAGCACTAGTGACATGTTTTGGTTTGACATGTTACTAATAATGTTCTACCTCATTAATGACAGATTGACAGATCTAATCACACCCATCATTAATAATCGTTTATTAGTGACGAGTATAAGATAATTAATCACTAACAATTTAGTGGTGAGATAGGTCTTTTATCCGTCATAAGAACTAAAGACAGTTCTTTAGGTAGTGACGCTGTGACAGAAGCATTTGTTATTTAGCAGGCGTGTGTTTGGTTGAAGCATGCACGGACAGGCGCCGGCCGGCTAACGCGTACCGCAAGCGAATCAAGCAGCTGCTCGCCAAAGACCAGTTCACAGTTCACTGATCGATCACCAACTAACTGCTCCCCCTCGAAGAAAAGCTCCATTTGCTGCAAGCAACTCGACGAGATGTACGTCTGCACGCTCGATATATGCTTTCCCTTGACAAAAAGCCAGCGCTGGCGCCGCAAAGAACGAGCTCGATCGTACGCGTTTGACTCGAACAGATGATGGAAATTGACGATCGATCGAGTGGCATCCCTGTCGCGTGAAGCGATATGATGCAAATATTCTGGTCGGTTTGGAGGTTTCCTTCTCTGATCGATCAGAGAAGTTCAGAATTCAGTGGATGCAAGCTAGCTGCCCAGCAGCATCGGTGGCAGCCGAGCGTGTAGTGCACAGGTCTTTGCCACTGCAGTGCACGGCGGAATCTGGGCATCCGGCTGCAAACGCGGCATGCCGGCATCCAGATGAGAACTTGAGAAGCCAGCTGAAACTGAAAGCGAGTTGGCCAAGTGGCTGGATGGCTAAGCCAGTAAGCCGCGTGGTTGTGTGTTTAACCGAAATTGGTTTGAATTTTCGATTTGGTGCCAGATTTCCACCGATTATAGAAGTTTGCACGTTTTATGGTGTGTTTAGTTAAGCTTTTTCAAACTATTTCTCAGTTTGAAAGTTAAAAACTAAATCAAATGCGTATAGGAAAAAACCAAATTCTTCAATCGTAGCAGTTTTTTGCTAGTACAAGTGATTCTATAAGTTTGTGTTGTCCGATCCCGTCAGATTATATGATCCCGTCAGATTATATGAGTTTATTATATTCATTGTTAATTAATGTATGAAATCGTTGTAAATTTTCCACGGAATCGCTTCACCGTAGATCCACGGCTATTTCTGTCCACAACTCACAGCTCAAAACAGTTTTTTTTATATCTTAAAACAGTTTTTCACAGCTCAAAATAATTTCTTCATAATCTACTGCTAAACCAAATATATCATTTTTCCGACATATTTAAACCGTGAAGAGGATGCGCTCTCGTGCATGTGCTGTTGAGAACTCTTTCTAGAGAGAGTTTTTTCATGTGTGTACTGTGTGAGAGAGATAGAGGCTTCTTTTGTATGGAATCTGTATCGATGTCGGTACGATTTACCAGCATGAGTGCAACTGCTCGTGCCGTGCAAGAATTTCTACGCATGCATCACGAGTTGCTAGTGAATAAATGGCCATGGAAAGCAAAGGACAGGGACGCTCTACCATGTCGCCGTGTATCTTCTCATGAAAACAATTCATGGCTCCTGGTTAGTTAATTCTTGGTGCCCAATCACGAACTAATCAGCAAATTGATTACTAACATGAGATGAGACGCCCGTGCAAGCATGCATGCTGCATGATTTCAGGTAAGCATCGGCGCCAAATTTTTCCTGGAAGTACGTCGTCAAAGGCTACGACTCTACGAGTAGAAATCGATTAAGACGCAATTTGGAGGTTAGGTTAGGGGTATTTAATTCTGTAATCTAGAGGCAGTGACGATAATGACGGATTATTTTCCCTAAGTCCAGTTGCTTCCAGGAAGAAAACTTCACAGATTCGAAAGCAGATATATACATTTCTGGGGTCAATGAGATTGATGATCGCCTGCACCAACTCTGCAGTGACGACCTTCTCCCATCTAGGATCTTTGATTTTTTTTTTAAAAAACTCTGCTTTGACGTCTAATGGCTGGTCTCGTACACGACGTGATCAAGGTGACTAACCATTCGATCAAGAAGCCATTTTTGCCTACTAATCTATACGAATATATGATGTTACTTTCTTGTTTTTTCTCTTGTAGCTGGTGGAGCAAGTTGGAAATGAGTGAAATGACAGTCAGCCCGTTTCAAGCTTGATTGCAAGGTTGACTTTTGCTGAGAAACGATGTAAGCCTTCCACTCCGTTGACTTTCGCAGCGCGTCGCCGATCGATCGGTTTCAGCTAGGATGATCAGAGAATAATAACCTGGCTACATCACGTGATCAGTTAAACCGAGACCCATGTCTTCTTTGACCGTGTAGTACCATAAATCGGTAATAAACAGGTAGGTTAGCTTGATAAACCCTGAAATCAATCAGCTTGAGCAAATTGACACGTTCTAGAAACGCTTGGGAAAGCCATCACATGATGAAGTGCAGGTAAACGACAGGTTAACTTCGTGAGATACGGGGTAGGTTGGCCGTTTCTTTCCATGAAGAGATCAGATGTCACGAGACTCCTCACCAACTGCCTTGCTCTACATCGCGAGGTCGTCATATGCATCTTTCTGAAACTTTCCTGCGCGGTTTGCACTTCTTTTGCTTCCTCACTGTTGCTAGTTTTCTCTGTGCCCGGAGATAAACATTTTGGCAGGTACAACCGCAGCCTCGAGATATGATTTTGACTGTTGAATGCATGCATGCATGCATGGAGCATGGTTCTTGGTCTGATCAGAGAGCAGAAATTTGTGTTCCTGGGCTTCTTGATTTGGTTCAAAATGGCAGTAGCTACTGGCTCTGTTCATTGTCCATGCTCCCCGATGTGAGTACATATTCTCAGCCAGAATTCTTTAAGATGAGGAGTGAGGCCACAATAATATTTGCTGAATTGCTGGTGTTTCTGCAATATCCCTATGGATTTTAGTGCTGTTGGTATGCATACCAATCTTAGTTGGAGTAATGCATGCTGCAGATAGATGCCTGTTGATTGGTGAAGGCTTTAGTTAATTTATCTGAGTCTGTCGGCTACAAACAAGCGATGTTCTTCAATAGGTAGCTTGCTTAGTTTTTAATTAGAGACAATCTTTAGCTTGATTTAGTCAACCCGTTCTATACAGTGAACAGAATACTGACCATTCCATTTGAATAGGGAATGCTGCCTTCCTCAATGGACACATTACCTGACATTTGGACTGAAGAAAAACATGTCTATGTACCCACAGAAAAACTAGTCGTCAGGCTAGCCCTAAATAACTATTTTATACTTGAGAATGCAATCAAATTGATTCTCTTTGTCAAAAGAAGATAACTTTTCTTTGAATACTGGAACCTAATCAACCTAGCTCCATTGACAACATCCATCAGCATATGTAGCCATTATCTTAACTATCAGTATTAGCTTTCTATACAAATAATTTCTCTTCATACATACATCAGATCAGCAGCATTGCCAGCATAAGCTGCTATACAGTAGGCAGACTCATTATGATAGGTGTGTTTCAGGGTTAAAGGCCCAGACAAACCTACTGTCCAATTAGACAAGAAAGTAGTCAGTCTCCAAAACTCCAGTTTGGTCACACTGATTTGCTGGCTATATACCATTACTCTTGTGTGAGAGCACTTGCTTCCAAGTGCCTCCTCCAAGAAAAACAACTAAAGTGAGATGAAAAGGTGATGAGCTGGGGCAGAGCTAGTCCATCTTGGTGAGTGCTGCTGTTGTCTCTTCTGTAATTTGTATGATGCTGGTTTTTTGACAATTAGAGTATACACCCAAAGCAAATATAGAAATGTTCGAAGAAAAGCATGCCATAAAAGCATAAACATGCTCTGCCAACCTACAAATACGTATGGTGATTAGCACATGACAAAGCAGAGCCGTCTCTGTTACGCAGATGCGTTCCTGGCCAAGTTCTTGGATCACAAGAACTACAAGAAAGAACAATAGATATGCTCATACCCAACTTTTGTTGGCCTGGCCTTCACAGCCATGTCCCTTCTGCCTAACAATAAACAGTAACTTGATTCTGCTAGGCAACCTAATCCAAAGTTTAACATGTTGATCCAAGCCATGAATGGAAAGATCCAAATGCTTCCCTCCAATTTTATACCAGGATCCAATGAATAGGATTTTGACCGTTTGGAAATGCCAGCAGAACGGATAAACAAAACTTTCCACCAGCTTCGAAGGAGATGAGATCAAAGTTAAACTCTTACATAGCGTCAGCACATTGCTCGATCATCAAGGTGACGAAATGGTGACCACAGAACCTTATTAAGCGAACAACGCAATTGTATTAAAGAATCTGTACAGCACTCCAGCTAACAACGGGGTGAAGACAACTGCCAAAATTTGCTAACATGACAACAGGCGGTGTGACAGTTTCTGTCAGGAAAAACACGGCCCACATATCACCCTTTCCCTATCCCACCTGTTTAGTTTCACCCAAATTGCCTTACAAAATTTCAAGCTCGGAGAGCAGAACAAGCACAATGAAACCCTGTATTTTCTCAGCAGAAACTCCTGGGATGTATCCCCTGCATCTCACTAACATGCCATGATCAAGGAACTTTGCCACCATAGCCAGACTTGGTAAAAATATTCCCGAAGTATACATCTGCAAGCATACAAGGGTAATTTTGATAAGCTGTGTCACTGGCACAAACTTTATTGAAACAATGGAACATGCATTACATTTCACAATGATGCGAGGTGTGTTTTACTGCTGTGAAAGACATGTATGGAGATTACAACACTATTGGGATGTTCCATCACTATATTTTTAGGATAAACCAACAAGCTTACATCAACATACATTAGCATTAATAGTGATGGGGACAATAGAAGTGGCCAACAAGATGCACACTAGGTATACAACAACATAATGCTCCATGGGGAGCTATAGTTTAATAACAAAAGGTCAAAACGTAAAAAAAATATTGAATCATATAAAAAGCAAAGGAATACCTTCTGATCGCAGAAATGGTAGCTTTATATACATAGATGATACAACTACCCTGCACATTGTAGTAAGTTAAAGCTTAAACATAAAGGAAATGATACAAGCAAACTATAATACTATATAGAAAAAACATGCTGAAGATAAAGGCAGGAAAAAGAAATAACTACCTATACTCAATCGCACAAACTGGGGAGTCTTCTACTGGCAAACAGATTAAAAATAATTGAATGACGCTATCTGATGACAAGACTCCCATTCTGCTGCTGTCTTATTTTTTCGATAAGTGATTGATAAAATGATCTGAATGCCTTGATATCATTTCCCTGTGCAAGAAGAAAAGTACAAGTGAAATTTATATTTGATCACAATCTACTCAAACTAAAGTTCAGTAAATAAAAGAAGTGGTTTGACTTTTTGAATTTGCCTAGGATTATTTATGTTCTAGCTTCTGAGCAGTTAGGAGCCTCAAAAAGTCAGGAGACTAGGATACCTGTAACTTTTGGTAGTACTGTTCAGCTAGCTCTGGTGGGCAGTGTGCTTCTGGAAGATCTTTTGCTACAAAATTTACAACAAAGTCCTCGCCAAATTTTTCATACATAATCTTTTGAGCCATCACAATTTCACCAAACAGAACAACCTAAGAAAGAAGCTCATTAAACTAAGCCTTTGAATATGAATAATTAATACATCTATCACACCATGAAGAAGCCATGTTCTGAAACATTTTTCATTTCAAAGTACATAGCTCATGTTCTAGTTGTTTCTAGATTAGTAAATTAACTGATAAAATATAACCTAGCCAGAATGTCACTGAGAATTGCATTACCACATGCCAACTCAGATTTCCATTGTCATATTAAAATACTGCTATTTATGCCCTGTAATTGTGTAAAGGAAACATAACTGCTTTAATACTCCCTTACATAGTAACAGGGCGTAAATAGCAATATTCACAGATTATATTCCAAATTTAAGAGAAAATACAATGCACTCTGATTTCTGCCAGAGACCAACATGAAATAATCTGTGTGATAGAGGTTTGAAATGAATAAGATTAGTTTATCAGGATGCATCCCCTTAGCTTTTCTGGTAGTTAATTCTTACACATCTCCTCTACATTACTTCATCCTTCACGAAGAAAAAGTGATCTCTTAAGCATGATTTTGATTAGAAAATTTAGAATGTTCAAAAGGGGCTGTGACCAATAAGGATTCAAATGCAACTCAGTCCACTTGAGAAAAATATAAAATTATTTAATCATGACTAAGTTAACAAACTGGATATATTAAAAAGTATGTTGCAATAGGAATTCAAATGCAACCTAGTGGCACTTTAAACATCGCAAGATTAAATATAGGAGGTCATTTATAGAAAAAATACATTGACAAAGTATAAACAAGGAAAAAGTCTACTTAACCCCTGAAGTATGAAACCGGGTATTCTACCGCCTAAAATATGAAAACCAATTCAAATAATCCCCTGTAGTGGTTTTACAAATGGTTTTGTCCACGTGGACGATGACAAGGATGGAGACATGGAAGTGAAGTTCAATTAAATATTTTTTAATTAGTATGTTAGCTTACAAGCGGTTTCCAAAGTTCCAAACTCACTAATCTAAGAGAGATTACAAGAGTTTGGAACCGGTTAGGTGAAATAGGCTCAAATATCTTCCGCGTGAGCAATACAACCCACCACACATAGCAAAACCGCTCCAGTGTGTTATGTGGACCAGTTTTCATACTTCAAGGGGTAGAGTACCCGGTTTTATACTTTGGGGGGTTAAATGGACCAACCATGATACTTCAAGGGGTTAAGTAGACTTTTTCCTAGAAACAACTTTATCTCTCGAGTTAAATATTCCAATATTTGTAAGAAATCAGTACGTTCTACAAGCTACATAATCCACCTGAGCAGTTTATACCAGTTGGGATTTAGAGTGCCATTTGATCCTAGTAAACCTGATGTTTAGGAAGTGGTCAGACATATCATATATTATACTACAAACTTCAGTTTCACCTCCAATATGATGCCTACAGACTGGAAGTTACTCTGCTCACAATCAAATAGCTACATAGTATATACCCACCAACATGGTCTCATTACTAATCTTACTGAGAATCAAACGAAGCAATAAAAAAACAGCATACATAGGCCCCTTCATTTGGGTTCATTAGCCATCTTATACGCTAAAAAGCCTAAGCCGAAATAAACATGCAGCTTTTATATTTGGCTTTTCTAAAGCTATAAGCCACTCTTGCACTAATAAGCCGAAAGCTAGTTTTGTGTAGTTTTTTTTTGGCTTTTGCAGGTTGGATTTGGGACTCCACCTTTGACCTTGTGGCTTAAAAGCCACCGGCTTAAAACCAACAAAAGCTAAAAAGTCAGCTTAAAATCTTAAGTCGATAAGCCTAAGCTGAAGCAAAGAGGGCCATAATAGCTACGTGAATGGGATGGTCTATTTCTAACACATTAAAACAGATATTGCCAAATCTAGGGTAGCAATGTTGTATGATTGATTAAGTCTTACCGAATTTGCATCACGTAAATTAAATGACTTGTCAAGGACACTGTGTAAACAGCAACCAGTAGCAAACTTCTCAATCATAAACATCCGGAAGCCAGGAAGCTGAATAAAACAAGAAATGTATGACATTGTGAGTAATGCAACTATCCAAGTACTAGAAAACACTTCAAAACACAATATAGAAAGATAACAAAACAATACCTTATCTTCAACTTTAGAGCTACTGCACCAGTCTTTTATAAGGTTGACAAAAATCTGTACGCATACCTACGAAACCATAACCAAGATTTAAGTAAACAATTCTACTAGTGTAGTCTTTAATGCAGATGGAGAATATAGCTCAATTGAAATGGAAAAATAGGAAATGAGGAATACAAGATCAACCGTTAACCCTCACCTTCCGGAGTGATATGTCTTTGTGACTGCATGAAGTAAACAAAAGCAACGGCATTATGGTCTCCAAATAATGCCTACAACTAGGAGTGAGGAGAACTGTAGACAGATCATGTGTTGCTATATCATACAAGAATGTGTACAATATCCTCTGCAGCTCTTGTAGCTCACGCATTTCCTGCAACAGTAAGGCATAAAAACAGTATACAAAGGACTATGCCATCCATACAGTACACATAAATGCTTACCACCTAGGTTAGCTGAATTGGACTGACCAAAATAGGCAGGTAATAATTTAGATAGGTGACTAACTGATGAAGAATGAAACCAGCTAAAAAGGGTAAAGTGGACTGCATGACAAGCTTAAACCTTATTATATCAATATTGTTGCCTTATATTTAAAACGAACAATATTGCACCATTTGGTTTGATAACTAGGTAACAACAAAGCAGCAGTTCTGGATAGCAAATCCACACACCTAAGGTAAGGGGGAGAGGGGGGATACTGCCCCCCTGCTTAAGTAGGTTTGCCAAAACAAATAGATGCAGTAAAAATTATGCAAGAACAAGCAGCTAGGAAAAAAAGTAATATGCAAGGTTTTGTTCACCAATGCAATTTACCTCAGTACTGCCTGCAGGACCATTTGAAAAGGCATCTTGAGATAGTATCACAGATAAATGACTAGCAATAGCAGGAAAGACATCCTCCAATATGGCACTTGCTGAAGACTTAAACTTGCATATTATTTGGTTTATTAGTACGAGAAATTCCACCATATCTTTTGCCTGTACAAAAGAGTACCTATTATGTGAGAAAATGAAGCAAAATAGAATTATATGTAGGATGATATTATTTTTAGAAAAAGGGTAAACTACTAATATGATGTTGCATGAAATAGTAATATGCAGTTCAATGGGTACTAGGAACATATTAAGGCTAAGTCAGCAGAGATGAGTGCAACTGTGCAAATGAACATTTAATGGATGTATGTGGACAATTGTATTCATGGTTTTCCATTGTTGTTTGGCTTGACAGTCTACACTTGTAGTTTATACTTTCTACCATTTCATTTGTATATTGCTGTTTTAAAAATATATATAGTAGGATCCTCTACTAAATCTTACCATGATACCATCATTCCTTGGAGAAATACAGCTAAGACAGGCGTAGACTTACCAAACAAGGGTACAGAAGTGCTACAGGTAGTGCAACTAGAAAATGAAATACCTCATTGTCAACAACCAACTGCCTCAGTGCAATTGGAATACATGGAAGCACTGAAATGCCCAATATCTCAACCATACGGTGAAGAAAGGATATGATCTGCATTTCAGCATTGCATAAGTTATGAAATGGTCAATCATCCAAGCAGTAAACAACGGAAGATGTTACCTTAGATCGCAGGGGCTTCACATTAGGAAATGAAATAAGGACTTGCAAAACAACGTCAAGGGTCTGGGGACAATATAAAAATAAAAAACATGCATAAGAAAAATAGAAAAATATAGAACACGGATGTGATAATTAAAGAACATATATACACACAATACTACATGAAAAACAGGCAGGTACGCAGAATGACAGAGCATACCTTCTTGAACATAACCCCAAGTGTTGGCCTACTTCCCATCACAAGGCGTTCATTAAAGCCCTAAAAAAGGACAGCATCCGGATACAGTAAGATGAGGCACTAATGACTTGCCATGTACAAAATCAAGAACCTCTTATGAGTAAATCAGAACAATTTGAGAAATAAAATGCAACACTATGTTCACAGTATGTGATGCTGCTAACTCTTCATGATGTGAGGATGAAAACATACCTTGCTGATCATATTCAATGCAACAACAATCTGTTGAAGACTGATAGCTCTTGGAGATGATTCTTCAAGTCCTTGTGTTTTGGCATCCATCACAAGTGATTCAATCTGGAATGAATTTTCACTACCAACTGTAACATTCTTTACCTCATAGGACTTAAGGCCAACATAAACAGGAGAAAGAGGTGGATAGTCACCTGTTGACAGAGAGGATTAAGCAAAGCCGTCAAGCACTGAACCTGCTTATCTGGTGACACCTCTTCAATGCTGATCAACAGTCCAACAGCCTGAAAACAGAACACACATCAATGATTCAAGATCTGTATTTTGAATGTAAAAAAAAGCTAGGTGCAAGGTGCAAACATTGTACCTCAAAAATTTGGCTGCCATCCTCTGAACTGGAGAACTTAACATCTTTGTTTGCCCAGTCCATAGCCGTGAATTGCCCAAGGACATCTTGCAAGTGCTGTTAACTCATAGACACACAGACTGAGAAATATAATAGAAAACTAGACAGCCTTACATCCATCAGAAGAGATAAAGGAAAGACCTGCAAGATGGTATCCAAGTAAGGCGCTAGCTTAGCCTTCAACAGCTTGACAGCTCTCATGAATAAGTATCCTGCACGCCGGCTCACATGGGCATTCTGATGGTGTATGCCACGCTCATCCAAGAACACCCAAAGTAGATGTGGCACATACTGCACATTCTCCTGAATGAACTTGATATAGCGAGTAATTGTTTCGAGATACACCAATGCAACTAGGCGGTGTGTGTGGCATGAGAATCTCGCTGAAAGGAGCAGTGGTACAATCTCCCTGAGTAATCCAGTTCCATTACGGATCTCTTCCTCACCCACTATTTCACCAAGCCGGTAAAATAGAGTAAGCGTGATCTCGACATCCTCAACACTAACTTCTGCAGATGAGAGTGCTGTCATAAGCAACCCTCTTATGAACAGCTGAGTGGCACTTGGTGCCACACGACAAATGCTCCGAAACAATGCAACTAAATCCTTGCGCTGCTCTGCCATCAGATCCTCCTCCTCCTTCCCAATTTTGTCGAGCACGTCAAGATGCCCCCTGTAAACTGGATCATATGACATCTGCACCCGCACCACCTCCAGTATCCGTCCCAAGTGTCCCAGTTGCTTCTCGGATGGTGCCTTCATCGTACTCACATACCCTGATAAAAACTCAAGCACTGAACCAGAATCAACGTCATCGTCATCACAGCTCTCTGCAGCAGCAAATACAGCTGGCAGCACCTCTTCCAGCATTTCCATTGCCGCAGCTCCATCAGGATCACTAAACCCAAGCTTGCGATAACATTCAAGAGCCTCAACAGCATATGCCGTCACCAAAGGTGCCATTTTTAACCCACTGTCCGGGCTACCAAACCCCTGCTGCGCAGCCAGGAGTGATCTAAGCAATGCCACCTTTGCCCTCGCGTCCATCCTCTTTGCTGCTACGGCAGAAAGACACCCCACCGCTGCAGCAGCAAGCGGAGCCGCACTTCCAGGGGACAACGCAATGTCAAAGAGCAGAGGAACAAACAAGTCATTGGCAACCAGGGAAACATCGATCCAGGAGATACACCTCCGTGCCGCATCAAGGGCTACGGCCGCAATGGCTGGGTCGGCGGCGCGGAGGGACAAAGCGGCTTCCTGCCAGTGGCGGGCGATCTGGGGAACACACTGCGCGCGCATGGCATCCTTGACTCTACCAGCGTCGGAAGCCTCCTCGGCGTTGCGCGGGTACTCCTGGGAGAGCAGGTCGTCGTCGAGGGAGATGAGGACCCGCGCGAACATGTCTGTAGGGCCTGGCTGCGGCGGCGAGGGCGGGGCGAGATCGAGGAAGTAGGAGGGGTAGACATGGGGGTACTCGAAGCGAATGAGGAGGGCGATAAGTTGAGCGAGCTTGTTCCGGAGGAAGGGCGGCGAGGCGGCGTTGGATGACAGCGCGAGGGACAGCAGAGAGGAGCGGAGCAGGGCGATGTCGTCGGGGAGAACAAGGCGGCGGCGCAGGAGGGCGTCGTGGAGGGACTGGAGGCACCAGAAGTGGACGTGGGCGTGCGGCGACGAGGCGAGGCCGGATAGGCAGAGGTGGAGCAGCGACGACGGCGGGGACTCGTCCCGGGCGCGGTCGCAGAAGGCGAGCGC
>KE372135.1:1198-12696 GCA_000418225.1 Zizania latifolia | reverse complement strand
GTGTCGGATTACACGAGCTAGGGCTCAGAGAGTAGTGAAGTGTGTGTTACAACTCGAAGAAGGCTTCTTGTCTGAAGGAGCCTCTGAAGACGTGTGTAGAAGTGTGTAGCCGTCTCTAGAAAACGTCAAAAAACGTCCGTTCTAAGTCGAACGTCCTGCTATTTATACCCCTGCGGGGTGCAACCTATTATACAATAGCTAAACGTCTACGGGACAGCACGCCGATAGGACATGGCACGCCCAGATGGGACGCGGCGTGCCGCCAACTCCCTACCTGCCCTCTGCGCTGACGCCGCCCGACGGGGTGATCTTCTGACGCGCCCGGATTGCCTCCTGTCCGCTTTCAGTCCAGTCGCATTTAATGCGTTCCTACCCCCTTCGGTCGAGTCTGACTCCTGCTGGCGCGCGCGTGCGTGCGGTGGGTCCCCCGCCTGGCGTTGCGCCCAGGGGTGGGCCGCGCAGCCACCTACCCACGCGCTATGTGACCAGGAAACGGCCACGTGGCCTACCCAGAGGGCTATCCCCCACATCATGCATAGAACATGAATTATAAATTTTTGCCTGTCATCACAATCAGATTCATGGGCATAATAACAGGAGCAAGATTCCCCACGCAGTTGTCTGCTACCATGCACCCACAAGCGTTTTGGCATGCTGGTTGAATGATACAAGGGAGGCGACAACATTGAACAGTGTCAAGGGAAGGAGCAATGCATGCAAGATCTGATTTTTATATATCTTTTGCCTGACAGAAATCAGAAATCTGCTGGATGAGAAGCTTCTCTGAACCACTCCAGTCCTTGCCCTCCAGTATTGATTCCAAACTAACCAGCAGCTGCTACTGTTGAGGATTTTGACTGAATGCTTCAGTACAGTCCAATAAAGTAGTACCACAGATTGTTCCATGTGTACTGTAGTCAATCAATCATTCACTTGTATACCACACTCTGCAGCAGCTGCTGTTTATCATGGCAATGTATGAAACAGTAGTTAGCTTAGCTATCTCTTCCCTGCATATCTTCAGAATTCTTTGACAGGGTGCTTATCTTCAGACTTGTAGTGTGGCCTGGAATGTTTGGTTGGCCCAGGCAACCTAATTGAGATTTGAGAAAGGCCTTGGAATAAAATTAGGAAGATTGGGTGATCGGGTTAGCCCATTTGCATCCCATCACTTCTTGTTTTTGGACAAACGAACGATTGAATTCGGATGGGTCGTTTGATTCCGTTCTTCTATCTATTTTGTTGAATTTAGTCCCACATCGAGTATAGATGATGAGAGAGTATAACTTAAATAGAGAGACAGTTCTCACTCATCAGACTAGTCTTTTGAGTTGAGCAGGCTCAGAATTTAAGTTATGGCTTTGGTTGAACCCACGGTGAGCAGACCCGACTCGACTTAGGCAAGACGACCCATGGTATAGCGGGTCGGGCTTAACAAGTGGTATCAGAGATAGGTTGAGGACCCACGCAGAATCTCTAGGTGTGTCATCACAGGAGATCGGGTCGAGACAGGTGTGTAGCCTCAATGTGTGATGGGAAAGATTGTTAAGTTTAATTTTACATCGAGTATACTTCAATTGAGTCTACGGTGAGCAGACCCGACTCGACTTAGGCAAGACGACCCATGGTATAGCGGGTCGGGCTTAACAAGTGGTATCAGAGCTAGGTTGAGGACCCACGCAGAATCTCTAGGTGTGTCATCACAGGAGATCGGGTCGAGACAGGTGTGTAGCCTCAATGTGTGATGGGAAAAATTGTTAAGTTTAGTTTTATATCGAGTATCGATGATGAAAGAGCACAATTTAAATAGAGAGGTAGCTCTCACTCATCAGACTTCAGTTGAGTCTACGGTGAGCAGACCCAACTTGATCTGGACGAGGCAACCCATGGTGAATGCTGCCGTCCATACATCATCAGTACGCTACCTTTCTGACAACGCAATGTCAGTAACCTGTCTAATTTAGCTTAATTACTTCTTTGATCTCGAGGAAGTAGTAATCTGATCAGTTTACCATTCAGAACGTACTGCCATGATGACAGAACTGATGCAACCAGGCCAATGCACCTAACATTCTTCACTTTCTCACTTGTTTGGTGGCACAAAGAAATAAATAACAAGAACTCATGCCTTTGGCTTCTGTTACAAAGGCCACAAAAGGCACAGCGACATATCAAAACTAAGTGTGCAAAAAAAGTGAATTTTGGTAGTCCAAGATTTGCAAGAACTGCATCTGTGCTGTTGTTAAAGGAAAAAAGGAAGAAGAGGAAGAAGGTATAACATACAGCTGAGGTATGAAACCTTGACTTGCACACTGCTCTTAATTTATCAGGTATATCTTGTTAACCATAACTTTAGCTGCATCTTAGGATTTACTAGCACTGTAAATAAGCACTACTAGAATGCTAGATTATGGTGACATTGAGTAAATAAGCACAAGGAGAACAAATCCAATTGGTACTAGCTAACAGTATGTACAATTAGATTGGTGTAGGTACCATGCATGCATCACCAACTGTTCTTTCACCTATCTTATGAGTTTGCAGGTCTCCTGACAATTTTTTTAAAAGCTAAAATATGATATAAGCAGGCAGGGAATTGAACATGGTTTAATCGTTGACAGCAACGCTGCAACCACCGTCTGGTCGATCGAGAGCAACTCCATCAGTCATACATGTCCTCTTGACATGGACACCTATGCACACAGCTCTGCTAATTATTTATCTTCAGTAAGCTAATTTAGTCGTCTCCTGACAGATATACTACTTCACTTGAGCTAACATTGGAGCTGTGGTGTACTGGTACACTAATATATGCATACTGCATACATATCAGTTCAGTGGGCGAGCATATAATACTGAAGCCGCCCAAACAGAGGTTAAAATAAGATAGATGCTTCCGACAAATATTCAGACAAGTGGGAATTTTTGAACTCTGAAGGATTTCAGCTTTCATTCCTCTCTTTTGTATTTTAGTTTTTATCCCCCACAAATGTATATTGTACATTAAGTTGGTCAATTGGTCAATACTGGCTTGGCCACCATTGTTTTCTATGAAAAGAAGACTACTGATTTTTTTTTGCAGGCTATGTTCACAAAATTGGTGATGAGTGATGTGTTATGTCCTCTGGATTGAAGTGAGATTGGGTTGTAATATTCCATTATATTATAAAAAACAGAGAATTTTACATATTCTTGCTTAAGAAAAACCTTGTTTTCTTCAAGGAGAAGTACCTAATCACTTTCATAGCTGACCTCACTGGAAATGGTAGAGCACTGTATATGACTTGCATCCATATAGGAAAAAACAATACAAGAATTGTACCTTGATGAAAGTTGATCAAGATATATATAGCACTAATTGGCACATATAATTGAAGTTTAATTAGACTTATGCATTTAAAAACATTGATTACAGAGTTTGATGTACATTTTTCCTATCACCGAAAGGGATCGATCAACATACATACATGACAAGAACAATTAATTTACTGACGACGACGACAACAACATCAACGGCGAAAGTAATAACGAAAAAAAATATATTACCGGATTTTCTCCTCTAATCTTATTATTAACACAGAACGGAATTAAACGCCGTGTAAATTAATTACCGACCATGCAACGTGTACTCCGGCCATGTCTTCGCGAGCGCGCGATCATAAAGCCAGGGCTCCGGCCACCGCTGCCGCCGTGAACACCACCGCGCGCCACGAGAGGGTACTCCCCGCCGCGGCGTTCGGCCGGAATCCAGGGTCTTGAGGGTAGAGCGTCCCCGGCGGGGTGAGGTACGACGGCAAGTTCGGCGGCGTGAACCATCCCGACGGCGTCGGGTTGTACCCAGGTGTCGGGTTGTAGCCCGGCGTCGGCTCGTAGCCACCGCCTCCTCCTCCGTAGGGCGGTGGCGGGCAGTCGGCCGACGGCGTCGTGGGAGGGTAGACCACCGGCGGCGGAGGGTAGTACTCGGGCGGCGGCGGAGGGTAGTACACGGGCGGCGGCGGCGGGTAGTACTCCGGAGGCGGCAGCACCGGCGGCGGTGGGCTGGAGTACGTGCACGTCGTGCCGCACGGGGTCGGCGTGCCGCAAGATGTGCACTTCTGGTCGTCGGCGACGACGGCCGTGGCCACGATGAGCATGAAGAGGAGGAGGAGGCTGCACGGCAGCTGTAGCCACCGCGCCATGGCGAAAGACGCAAGCTTGCTCAAGGTTTTCCTTGGAAGTGTGTGTGCCTAACTAGTAGCTAAGGAAGAGTGTGCACTTTCTCCTCTCTTCTTCTTCCTAGCTTCTCCCTTCTCTTTTGTTTGGGGATTCGATATTTGGGTGGTTATAATGCTCGGCTTGTGCTTTCGCTTTTGGAATTGGGGTGGAGGTCGTCTTCTCTCTTCTCCTTTTTATGTGTGTTTGTGTGTGTTTTCTTCTAGTAGCTAATCAATCAGCATATTTTCTACTAGCTAAGTGTACTGTGCTATAGAAAGGTGACTTAATTTAAGAAAAAATTATGTATATGTCACTAAAAGTTTATCGTATATGTCACTGAAAATTTATTGTTTTCATATATATCATTGCTTCAGTTTTTTGTGTCCGTATATGTCACTGCTGTCAATTTCAATGTTAATCAACATTAGTTTTTTCTAAATGACAAATTTGCCCTTAGCTTACAACGCAATGAATCAAAGATGGACTAGGGAGCGGCGAGGAGTGGGTGAGAGTTCGGCAGCAATGAAGGTGATGGCATGATTCCTTGCACATCCTCTTAGTCATCTCTAATTCCTTACGTCGTGAGCTGAGGGTGGTTTTATCATTTAGAAAAAACTAACGTTAAAATTGATGGCAATAGTATATATGAACATAAAAAACTTAAGCAGTGGCATACACGAAAACATTAAATTTTTAGTGATATATACGAAAACCGGTGAACTTTCAATAGCATATACGAAATTTTCTCTTAATTTAACGTCTCAATTCTTGCTGTGTTTATTTCCTCCTTGTCTCTATAGTCGATTTTCTGAAAGTGATTTGGAATATTTTTCCTTTTGTTTTTGTGTATGGATCCATTCTCAAAATGGGTCCCCACAGGTCCCGAGGCTGTCACAAAATTGCAGGTAGGGTGGCATTTACAACTTTTGTTTTTCGGAATCAGCATTAAGATTTAAGAACGCATGTTGTGTAGAATAAATTAAAGGTAATGCTGGTAATTCGATTTTCTGAACGTTGGGACCTAACTTTTGTTCTTCTTTTTCCATTGTGATAGTGATGGAATTGGATGAGACCTTGGCTTCAGTGATGTCATTTCCGAAATGATCTTACTACTAACACTTGACGCTCTGTAGATTGACAAGTGGCATCTTGTCACTTTTTTCACCATCAAGCAGTTTTCATTGTCCAGGTCTTAGCAAAGAAAGCAGCTTATTGTCAGGGTTAATGGTAATTGCTATTTTGTACCTGGAGATCAGACCAGAAATGTATACAGATGTGCACATCAGAGATCACGCTCTGCAGTTAATACTTCTGATTAATCTTAACTCTCTATTATTTCTGATTAATGGAATTAAATATAATTTAAATTTGTTGTTGCCAGTCACCACTACTCCATAATCACCCTTAATCACGTAGAAGATTAGTTATTGTGCAATCACCACGTGTTCGGAATCAAATATGCATGCATGTTTTTTTCTATAAAAAGTATGGCTATAGGAATCAAATCTGCATTTTTTTTGGATGGAAAGTATGGCTAATGGAATCAAATCTGCATACATGCATGTTTTTTCACGGAAAGTACGGATAAAATATATTGTTTTAATTAATTTCTGCAGTTTTTTAAAAACAGAAAATTATAAGGCGGCCTATTACCCTAAAAGGTAATAGGTCACATTCTTAAAATTCTAGCCCTGTTTTAGTTGTTTGGGACAGTTTGAGGGTATCTTCAGGATTGGGGGGATTGGTTCAGGCGAAAGCCTTGCCCAACTTAGTTGGGCTAACATCGATGACATCTTCAGACGTCATGTTCCTCCTTTGAGGCTTTATCGCGTAATCGCCCTCTCATCCTGTCGCGAGACTCTTCGATAAAAACCTAATCTAAGACTCTTAGACGAATGATGGCGGCGCTTCTGCGTCGTGACCTCCCTGGAGGCATCATCTTGAAGGTCTGGTTGGTGTCTCTCTTGCTAGCGATAGCCGGTCTCGCTTAGCGACGACTTGCTTTTTGTTAGTGTTGCCCTTGGTTTGTGAGAGGTTGCTACTAGCCCGTGTGGTGTGTAATTTTTGTTTTTTCCTGATTACAATCTCCTAGGGTTGTAATCTTTTTTTTTTCTCCGACTTAATTAATACAATCCCACTGCCTTGTGTGGCTTGCTAAAAAAATCATAGCCTTTATCTAAAATAATTAACTATCATTATTTATTTGGTTGTAACTTAAAATTATCCTTATTAAACATAGACAAGCCAGCAATATCCACATAAACAAGTACATAAAAAGAGGGCATGCAATTCTGTAAGGCTAACACTGGTGTTCTCTTCCTCCTGATTTCAGACTTTTAGTTAATGCTGCCTGAAATACGAAGAGAAGCTCTGAAGCTAGTGTTTACCATACACACAGCAATCAAATTATAGTAACAATTGGGATGTCTTTGCCTTCGCTGTGCAGTCATCTTTGACAGAACAAGTCTGTCCTCAAAGAAAATATAATGATATGAAGTGACAGGACCAAACAGTTGTTATAGTTTAATACCATACACCAAGAAAATTTGATATGCTTTTAAACTAAGCGCCTGATGGGATTAAACTACAGTTGTACAAAGATCAAATAGATATTTATCTTTTCTCATGAACAAAGAAGCGTAATGACATGACTGGCACAGAGAAGAAAAGAACTCCTTTTGAGTAAAAGATTATCATGGCATCACAGCTGCTGCAATATTCAGACACTGTGGAGTCTGAAGTCAACGCGTGCATCCAAGACAGTGAATACGAGTCACTGCAAGAACACCAAGAAAGCAGAAAGCGGAAAGGCCAGGGAAAGCCATGCAATTGCCGGTGGCTGTATCGAAGTCCCCGACGCTAGAAACCCCGGATCCTGAGGGAACATCGTCGTCGGAGCAGATGGTTGCGACCAGGGGAACGGCGGTATCGGAGTCCCCGGCGGCGTCGTCGGGCAGAACGGGAACGGCGTGGCGGTTGCCGGTGGCGCCGGCGGCCCGGGGCAGGGCAGCGTGCACGGCGAGCCGAAGCACAAGCACGGCGTGTCTGCGTCGTCTGCCGCGCAGGCAGCTGACCATAGTGACACGACGGCGGCGAGCACGATTGGCCGCAGAGACGGCATATTCGCTGTTCCTTTTGAGGACTTTGTGCTCGAGGACTTGACTACTCCGGGGAGCATCTTCCAATGGCTAAGTAGAGGGAGACAGAGATGGAGATGGATTCGTCTGCTTCCTCTTGTTCTGAACAATGTTCTTACTGCATCCTTAATTTGTCATAATACACCATTAATATGGGAGAGTTTGGTGTCTGTAGGTTTCTAATTAAGCTCTGGTTTAGGTAATCAGTTTAGAGGTTGTGATCAAACTGGGTGTCGGTGGCGCGTCTCACTTCACGCAACGGTGCAAAGTTTCCTGCTTGCAGGTGAAAGATTGGATCTTTTGCCAATGTTAAGTGACAATGACAATGGCATCCATGGTGCGTGTTTCAGGTCTAGCAGCAATTCAACGGATGAAGTGTTAAACCAAAGCTCAGGGACGTTGATTAACTGCAGGTAGTGTCTACCAAACGTCAGTTTAGCTTTAGTTAATTATCTGCAAACAAAAGCAGATGTCTTGCCTAGTCTTCATTTATTAGTGAGCTGCTGGGATGTTTCCATGATCATGTAGAACTGTAGAACCCATTGCGTATGTCACTTGATAACTAAGGAACTGACAACTGAAACATTGTCCAACAAACTCTCAATCATGAATCATGTGTAGTTAGATATGGTCAACGGAGTGGCACTCAAAGATGTATTTCTATTACCTTTTGCTCCATTACTGTAAAAGTTTGAAGTCCTTTTTCTAATCATGGCTTCCATGAGCCTTAAACCCAAGTTTTACAGAAAGGTGAAATGTTACTGTAAGAGTTTGTCAGTATATTATGCAGAGCCCTGCTCAAATGACATGCAGCATCACTGCATCATCAGGTCATAGAATTGGGTTGGTTGTGATGTCAAGCACGCTGATTTGAACCTAATCAATAAAAAAAAAGAACTTTGAAAAGTTTGGAGCGTTTGCAAGAGATGGTACAATGGAAACCAGGCCTAGGATGGGGACTGGCCACCAGCACCGGTGATCTGCTTGGGATCACACAAACATTTGGCTGAAAAAGAGAGGTCTGGAAGAGGTGCAGGCTTGGAAAGCCAAGTGGGTAGCAAACAACAACCTCTTATTCCACTGGAAAGGCAGTGCAGCATCTTTGGTACTGATCCCTCCTCCTACCCTATCTTCCTCTCCATGATAGACAGCACCATGTATGATGTGTGGGTGGTGTCCCTTATCTTCACTCATAAAATTGCACTGTTCTTTCTTTACTTTTCTTTTTGGCCTTTTCAGTCATACATGAAACTATGCAAATATGGTATATAGGGTCCATTTATGGTACCCCGTCCCCTCACGAGGAGGTAATAGTTAAAACTAATCTTGACCATTAATTAAATATGTTTAAAATAATTAATTAAAAAGAAAATGGGTTAACCGGCTGTAAATTGCCTTAATTACGAAAAGTAATATGCATGCATGTGAAGAAAGGAAATAATTGCTATATGTATGTAGATCCGCACATATTAAAAAAAGATTATATGACCTATTAGGTAATAGATCATCAATTTCAAATCTAAGCCGTTAGATCATATAGATTGAATGATCCCTAAAATTTAAAGACACCATAAAATTCTCCGTATACTAATATGCCCTTATGAATTTCGGATCGATGAAGGCGTAGGACGAAATGGTAGCACTGAAGAAATGAGGAGAGGGAGCTCTGACCGTGACAAGCGATTGATATAGCCATGAAAGAGAAACTATATCTGCCAGTTTCGCTTCATCCTTGTGTTTTTAACTACATGGCCAACAACATGAAAGAAACAGTTAAACTTCCAGGCGATGCGTGCAGCTTTGTCTTGTCAGTTGTCACGATCAGTTAAAACATTGGAGCACGAAGTACCTTTCACTCTCTTTTTACTCTGAAGCAGCTCATGAGGATACTTCTCAGCACAGTCCTCATCCACCAACTCTAACATGAGTATCAGAGCATCCCATCTCTGTTTCAGAAGACTATCATCTTTCTCTCTTCAGATGGTTGTTCTTCTCTATTTTTTCCCTGAAAGATTGCAAATGGTTGTCATTACTGAAGATACTTCTCTCTGCAAATCAACTTCTCAGCACATTCCTCATCCAACAACTGTGACAAGAGTATCCCCATCTCAGTTTCAGGAGAGTATCTATCTACCTTTGAACAGATGGATGTTCCTTTTTTTTCTGAACGACTGCAAATGGTTGCTATTAGTGCGGTGGTTGTCGACTTTTGTTGGTCGTGACATCACAGAGCGAAAACGATTGAATCCAATACTCTGGATTCTGAAATCCCATACCACGGTAAAAGACGAGAAGAACAAGATGCAGTTTTTACAGAAAGTTCAGAGTGGTTCAGGCGTAGCTGTCAGCTGACGATGAACGAATGGCATGTAGCCATGGATTAACCTGTAATAACTTTGACGGTCCAAAAGGACACAAATAATTTATGCCCTGTGGTTGTCGATGTTGATAGTCGTCTTCCATGGGTAAACGGCAAGTCTACTTTGGTGCATGCATGAGCATGGCGATGGAGACTTTCACAAGTTGTAGGATAGTAAAACTTAGATTTTTTAAATAATATATTTCTTGGTGAAATTACATTTCTAAGTAGCCGTTTTAAAAAATTGAGGTCGACAGGAGCCTTGTCGACACTTCAAGTATCGACACAAGACATATCGACAGTTGAACGATCGATAGGGACTAGATCCAACCGTTTCTCCTATCGATGGATGCATGCGTGCACTAACGCCATTGCCCATGGGCCCGCTTGCGCGCCAGCACATTCACCCATGGGGCCACCCGCCCGCATCCCCACACGCCAAACACCGTCCACCCATGGGCCCTCCGGTGCGTCCTCTTATCGACCATTGAAAGGTTGACAAGATCCTATTGGCCACTTTTTTTCGTGTCGACACTTGGGTCATGTCGACGTTTTAACTGTCGACAAGGTCCTATCGACGTTTTAAGTGTTGACAGGACTTCTTTCGACACTTTAGGATTATAGTTTTTTGATTTTCTAAAATAATCATCCAAAAGTATAATTTCACAAAAAAACATTATTTAAAAAATCGTAAAACTGAACTGACAAGTGTCTAGTACGGTTGACCTTATGAAGCCCAGCATGTATAGCCCATCTATTTAGTTTACAAGCCCAGTTTTGTTAAGCTCAAGAGGAATTTGAAGAGAGCCCCAGCTTAAACTCTCCTGAAAACCACAAAAAAACAAGCTTGCTGCTCATGTTAGGAGAATTTCAGCACCTTTCTCCATTCATTTTATGTTTAGCTTATGGATTAAGTTTCGACAAACTTACTAATCTTTTACATGGTGCAGTTTTTTTTAAAAAAAAATCTAAATAAAAATTGTCAAAAAAATGAACCAGCCTTATGCCAAACAAGATTACTAAAATTATTAATATGATCCTAGCTTCAGTAAACTAACAGAACAGGAAATAAATTTAAGAAGATGACAAGAGATGGTGCAAACATCTGGACTGATCAGCCCGTGATTCCATGGTCAGAGTGAAAACCATCTGGTCAAACCTGCAGCCACGTGGCATGCTGCTGTTCGCTGCACTCTGGGCCCACCAAACGAGGAGGTCCATCTGGGTGCGCATGCAGCGGAGACCGGCTTAACCGCTAGTCTCCGGCGAGTCGGCGACGACTAGCTCTATCTAGCTTACTTCACCTCTCCATCAGTCAACGTGAAGTGTGTGGCACGGCGGCGATTTATCGATAGAGGCCAAATTGCAAACCAAAATCCTAAAATCCATAATAATTCATCCATAGTTTTCAAAAATTCCATTGCACACGTACGTTTGACTACCTTACAAGCACTTGTATTTTATTGAGTTATAAATTCTGAAAAAATGTTATAAGTTGTGAAAAAAATATTATTTATGTTTTGTGGAAAAATTATAAAAATGTTATAAAATCTAAAATAAAAATAGACAATTTTACTCTATAATATCAGTACTACTAGTGTACTAGTAGCTTATGATTGCACTGGCTCAAGTCAACAAGCGGCTTTGATATATATCGGGATCGAGCGACTGCAGCCGCCAGCCATGGCGAGGCCTCTCCTCCACCAGCTCCAGCCTGATCACACCGCTCTTGTCCTCCTCCTCGCCGCCGCCGCGGCCGCGGTCGCGGTGGTCGTCGTGTCGCTCTGCACGAGCAGCAAGCACGCCAA
>KE372134.1:674480-691034 GCA_000418225.1 Zizania latifolia | reverse complement strand
GGACACAGCAGCAACAGGTAGTTGAGATGGATAATTGGGAATGCTTTGCTTGCTCATCTGTGTATCACAAGAGTCATATTTCATAGGTGAATAAAAATAAGAAAGTAGTATGTCAGTTGCCGCACCCTCTTTGAACATCTACATTGGATGCTTTGAATATGAAGCATAGACAAAGAAGCATTCCAATATTCCATTACCTCCAGAGTCGCGCATTACAATTATACAAAATAAATATAGACAGTACTACATTACAACAATATATCCGAGTACAAGGCAGCCTTCATTTCGTTTTGTTACAACAAGTTTAGATGACTATTTGGAAGATCAACTAAGGAAACAAGGTCAAAGAATGTGGTCCAGAGTACAATTTCTTCTGTACTAGTCTTTTTTCTAGGAGCACATGTAATGTACAAATATTTCTCGGTTTTACATAATAAGTGGTGCACTTTGACATGGAGCACCTGTTTACAAGAATACATCCTACAAATTCTGAGTTCAACTATATTTCCTCGGCTGGCCATATCACATAGCTGACGCTGGGAAATTTGTTCAGCTCAACTTAAAAAACCTTCTGAGATGAACGTGGTGTTGTAATAGATCTAGTGTCGTATTTAAATTTTAGGAGCTTCACAATTAAATAAACAACTGATCGTGGCGAGAGAGGAACTCTATGATACATGGGTAAACTTCATCCATTGCCTGTACAAGGGACAAATATGTGTAAGTGATGAGTAAGATGACAATAAAGATTTGACTTTGAGAAGTTAAGTAGCAAATTCAATTGGATGTGAAGAGACTGAGAATATGTACCAGCCGACCTCCAACTAAGTCATAGTGTGCATAATGAGGCCCCTCTGGCTTTCCAAACACTCTGTATTTCACCATGTGCTGAGGAATGAGCTTGACAGTTTCTAGCAGATGAGAGCATGACAGTGCAAACAAAGTTAGCAATCTGATTGGAAGCAACTGGGCTAGCAGACGACAAAAGCAACACACACACATCCTACCATAAACGGCTTCTGGAGGACAGATGAGATCTTTATCTCCAGCCAGTGCTAGGGCAGGAGTCTGACAAGCTCGCAAATGATCTTTGTATGAGAAAGTTCCAGTTCTATTACATAGGCCCCCTTCCTGGAAGGCTGTAGCAAGTTGCAAGACAACCTTTGCAGGCACTGTACCTACAAATTATATGAAAAGAACTCATATGAACACATTCAACCTCATTGACAATAATTGCTGAGAACAGAAATCCCATACTTAAATTGTAGCATCAAATGTTGACAATGCAGTGTATTATAATTAGTTCTGGAGAGCAGAAATCTTATATATGGATACCATGGCATGCACACAATGAACTGTGTTCTTGAAAACATTCTAGCAGGCTGAAATCCCAGATAGCATAACATGCAAACAATGCAGTGTGACAGTCAGCTAGTGTGTTATGAAAGACTACTCACAGAAGTTATTAAAAACAAGTTTGGACAACAACTCTGGGTGCATCATGTCCTGAGCTGATATTTGATGATTAAGCCATGAAAAGAGATATGGTGGACTAGATGCCCAGGGATATGCTGCTGCCAATAATGTACCCAATGGAACAGCAGGGACATTAAGGGCCTGCGCTGGATGAACCTGACAAATAAACTCATTAGCTTATTATTATTCATGGCAATAAACGAAGACGAGCAGTCGAGCACTTTAAAACTGACAATTCATAAACATCTTTATCAAGCTGAAACTGTCAAGTAACTACTAACTCACAAGTGGCAGTAACATCTTCAGTGATGAATTGGAAGTTGTGTAGTCAACAGAGGAAGCCAAAGTAACAATAGCTGCTAAACTTGATTCAACTCCTTCGAAACCTTTGAATTAAGGGGAAATTTGATAAGCCATGAGTTTGAGTATCCAGACTGAAAGACAGTAAGCTAATCTATAAACAATCATGACATTTCTTATCAAAAGGACAACTTGGATAGTTGAATGTGCTTCTAGAATATGAAGGTAAGACTTCTAAGACGTCCGGAAATCTACTGTAACTCCAGAAAACTAAGTGAAACAAGAGAACTAGATGTTGTTTATCTACAGGCGGAATGCTCCCTTTACAGTGGATAGCTGAATTGTGGTTCCCATTTTAGCAGCTATACAATTCTACTTACATAGAAGAAAGGAACAGAAAAGGCCAGGCAAACTCCGTAACTGCAAATTACAGTGTTATGCCTCACCAGATTTTGATAGCATTGCATATAACAAAATTCCACCCATTGAGTGTCCAATGGCAAGCAGCTTCCCATCTTTTGCTCTGCTATGTTGTCTAATGTACTCCACCTGTAGATATAGCTGTGTAGTCAAGTGATATTCCAAAAAAACAATCTGAGCACTAATGGTGAACTTATCAAATGGAACAATTAACAAAAATAACTATTGCTCAGTTAGTTCATTGAATATAGCAACAATGAACAGTGCCTACTATTCAACAACTATTAGAGTACAAAAGGACTTGGCACCTTACCACAGTAGGTATATCCTCCTCCAAGTAATGGTCGAAGTCCCAATTATATTCAGAATTTAAATTCATCTGTGTTGCCACAAAGCGTTCCCATGAGTCAATCTGCTCTTGAAAATTCTTCAGAATACGCAGACTTTCTTCTCTCATCGGACCAATAACAGCAGATCTTTCTACTATTTCAGATAGAACTGAAATTTTATCTGTGATTTCATGAAAATTTTTATTTAATCTAGCCTCATCCAGGAGTTTTGAAATTCGATCAAAAAAACTAGCCAGCTCTGCCAGTAAAGGCGGGTCATCCAAAGCAACTATTCCAAGGTCATCATAATCAATAGATGAACACCCAGATGTTTGAACTGAAGGAATCTCCAATGTGCTTGATTTATCAAGAGCCAGTGTACCACTAGAGGTATCATCAAAAGTGCCTGAAGGGGATGTAGTAGAATTATCATAATCGCGTATGCTCAGACCAGCGCCTCTCATTTCAACAATCCATGTATCAAATCCTTGGTTAGACATGTGACGGGCGAATGAGGCCTAAATATAATGAGGAAATAAAAAATATCAGCATTTGAGAGAGAGAAGGATGCAAGTATTAAAAGAACAAGATAAATTTAATGCTTGATAATTGATAAACTGTTAGTAATTTGTTAGCAGAATACATGACTACCGTTAATTGTACCTATAGTTTTGCAACAGAGAGAAAGGGGGATGTAAGTATTGAACGAACAAGATAAATGAGATCCTTGATAATCAATAACACTAATCTTAGTAACTTGTTAGCTGAACACAAAACTACTGCTATTTGTAACTTACAGTTAGGCAACTGAAACAGCTTTCTACTGTCACCTAAATATATTCAACTATATGAGTTGGATGCAACATGACTTTGTTTTTTTACAAAATAAATGCAGAATGAAACTTTATTACCACTAATAATAACGAAAACAAGTGAAGCCCAAGAAACTGAAAATTCAGTATCCTCAGATTTTCCCTCTTTGGAATGCAGTCTGACTTCAGGGCATGAGTTGATTTTTGGTGCTCCCAAAGAGGCAATTTTACAATGTAGTATGGTAGAACAGGTGCTGGATCGTAGAAAGTAGTGATGAGAGGTGGGAGGACGTGGTTTTGGCTGTCGTCCGGAAGCCGTGGCGGCAGCCGGCCAACATCTAGGGAACGTGGCAGATAAAGAAGCAGGAAGCTCTTTATTCCTTCTGCTTGATTAATCTAATACAACCTCCTGATATTTATACAGCTAGTTCCTCTACTTTATCCCTAATTATAGAATCCTATCTTAACTCTTCTCTATCTCTAATAACAGAATCTAACTCTTCTTTATCTCTAATAACAGAACAGAATCTTATTTTATCTCTCAATTAGATTACTTAAGCTAATCAAACTCTGCTAATCTATGTTGTATTGCTATTGCCGAACAGAACATGGTATGACCCACTTAACAATGAACCTGAACATATATGGCAGTAAGTACACTCAACACTGGCAAAAAAGAGTGGACTCATTACACCTGTCACCAAGTAGCATATACACTTTCTAGAAGTCAAAATATGTGCCCTAGTGCACTGGATGATTTATGAATAAAAATGAGTTTTTTCATTTGGACATGCCAGGCATCACCTGAAGCATATTCAGGCATGGCCCATAAAAAGATATAACCAGGCCTATGCCCATCCATTACACACAACACATTGCATACTATCACTGTGGATACCATTAATCCATTATCCTCACCATTGAGCTTGCCATCATCTCTTGCATGTTGCATCTCCCACCAAGATGCTTTCTCACCAAGTTTGTTACCTCCAGGATCTAGCTATTTGAGCCTCTAGTCCTACCTAAACTACAAACCAGGAAAAAAAGGACTTATTTTGTTCCAGTAAATCATTACATTTTTTGGTTATTCAGATTCATCTAGCCATGATCAGTAAGTTTTGGAACAAAGAAATAAGAGACTTTGATGGTGTTAACTTAAAGCTCCTAATCTCCTGCTTGAAGACTTCTCTAAAAGATTGTCTTTCTTCAAGACAAATAGGCAATAAATTTGGTGATCTATAATCGACTGAAGGTCAAGATCCTAACTACATTTATGTATTTTCTTTAGAAGAAACATGATGGATTTATGTTGGTAACATTACCAACTTTAGGCCTATGAAATTATAGTCTGTAACTCTATGTAACGGGTCATATAAATCTCATAAGTCATAACTTTGTAGTTGGATATATATTCAACTAATGTTTAATATGAAATTATGAAAGCTAACAACTTCCAGATTTTTCAATGGGAGTAGCTTTATTGTTCCCACTCTACATCCTACCATATCCATCCAACTTGCCACATGAAAACCAAATTGCTTCTCAAGTCACCATTTGCAGGAAAATTCCAAACAAAAATGATTTGAGAAAACACCATTGCTCTCCCAATCCCAATTAGATTACAAAAACTTGATCCATGCATTACATGATTACAAGCCTCTAGCCACTAATATGCATTACATTTTCAGGCAAGGAACTTCTACAACAACAGAAAAGTGTTTCTGCTATTAAAAGAATCTAATGGTGGTTGATGCGCCGTCAATACATCGTACCTCAATACCTCAATCACTCCTCCCGCATTCCTGGGCACCATCCCACCGCCAAATTAAGTCGTTCCACCTCCCCACAGAAGCCGTAAAATGGAATCACAACAAACCAGCAATCTGTTTTTTTAGTGCATCGGTGGCAATAATAGTAGACCAAAATCAAACTGCTTTGCCTTACACATATAACAATGGATGACGGAAACCCTACGAAATTGGTAAAACGGAATCACAACAGAACCAAGCAGAACCAGCAACTGTTTTTTATGTTCCCAATGGAAATGGGAGTAGAGTCAGTAGACCGAAAACAAAATATATTTGCTCTTATTTACCTACACAATAATGAATGACACCGAAAACCCTAAAAGATTGGTATAACTGCCCAAAAGTATCAAAACGAAACCAAAGATGTGGCATGATTCCGCCCTGAAAGGGTCATAGCTATACTATTTTACGATATCTTGTTATGCTCGTGCAGAGCTGAGTCAGTGAAAGATAAGTTTGGATCCCATTGCAACGCACGGGCAACATGCTAGTAGCATAAAAAGAAATTGATTTCTACTCACCCCGGGGGATAGATCGAATCCGATGGCGTTCGTCCCGACTCCCGAGAGAAGCATCAGCGGGTGATTCCTCGCCGGCGCCTGCACACACACACATACACGCGACCGCGCGTCGCCAAATCAAGAACGACTCTGACAACAACGGGAAGAAGCCAAAAATCAAACGCCCACCACCATACATGAGCCGGCGGCCTATACCGCCAGAGCGCGAGGCGCCACCCGGCGCCGGATACGGGGGCGTAGTGGAGCTCGTCGGCGGTACAGACCGGCGACTTCGCCGGCCGCGAGGGGGCGGCCGCGGTGAGGTGGATCGGGGGCGAGTCGGCGCGGATTGGGCTAAGGACGCGGCAGCGGAGGCGAGTATGAGGAGGAGGAGGTGGTGGGAAGATCGTGTTGGTGGAACTCCGGCGAGCGCCGGCGCCGGCGACGTCGGCGGTGTGCCTGGGCTGGAGAAGCATCTGTGTTGCCGTTTTGGGGGCCTTTCGTTTATTTGAAGTAAATTTTCGGTCGTTACGACCGGTGCTCTTTCAACGCTTTCAGCCAATCAACCTCTCATAATCAACAGTTTGTTAGCATTAAAATTATGGTTGGAATTATTTGAGTTAAGCCCTGTGCCTGTTTCCATTTTGAAAGCATACGAATATCAGCAAAATAAATCCAGTTATGTCCCATCAAATGCCTCCATCAAAATCATCTGAAAATTCTATCTTATATTGTAACTGGTTGATCTACTTCATGAACTTTTTGATTGCAACGAATAAAAACCCAAAGCTCTCGGGTAATGGTTTGTCTAGTTGACCTATCGGTCATGAAATTGACACGATGAGACATCCAACCCTACTTTGATTGTGATCCAAAAAAGGAAAAGTTAAGTGGAGAGTATTGGTTTAAAAGTTTTAGGGATGAATTTCAAAGTTTTGCTATAGCCCTGGGACATGAAATAGTTTTAACAATATCTATTTTTCCAAATCTATAGTAGCGGTTCTATGGCCGTCGTAAGTTGGAAGCATAGCTTATATAGAACCTAGCTTATATAGGACCTATTTACGAGAAGCGACTAGTAAGTATTTAATTGATGAAAATCTCCTATAGCTATTGAGTCTATAATTTAAATCCAGAATCTTTACTATTTAAAAGAGCTTTATATTATAAAAATAAATCTAAAAATAGCTACAGAAAGACATTGACCACAGAAAATCCTGGGCAGAGGGTCTCGAGGCTAACCTATCATCGCAAAACAAAGTGGAGAATAATAATGGGAGGGTCCTCAGGTCATTGCAATTCTCGTGCATGAGTCGCATCTGGAAGTGGTCTTCAAAAAGGCTAGAAGGTAACATAATTGCCTCACTCATCAACTCCGAAGCTGGCATCATCACATGATGAACGATGAAACCATTATCAAAAAAAGCAGACTACAAGCACCAAAGCACATTAAGAAACAATCCGTGGATACATAATATGCTGAGCGAAGGTTACATTGCTCAGTTGGAGCTCCAGTCTACAGGGGAGCACCCCATCCCTGCCGTCAAAATGTAAAATGTGTCCTTCAGTTCAGCAGATTCATAGAACACAGGATGCAATGGAGAAGGGAATTATGTAGGAGGCCTTCAATTAGTTGTCTAAGCTTTAGCCTCTGACTCCTGGGTCTTTCCAGCATCTGCAGCCTTATCCGCGCCTTGAGGTTTTGACACTTCTAACCAGGACAAAAAGATTGCATGAGGACATTTAACAAGCAATATTGTTGTTGAAAAAAATACCAAGATCTTCTAACCAGGAGCAAGCGGACAAAAAGATGGCATTATGACATTTAACAAGAAATATTGTTGTTAAAACAATACCAAGATATCCCTAAAGAAATTAAGATAGTTGTCACTCTGATCTGCTTAATTGGCACCAGCCTAAACTGATGTTGACTCGCAAAGAAAAACAAGTTGCAATTACTTGGGAACAGACTTCAAATCTCTGAAGACAAGTACCATCTGGTGAATATTTATACACATTCACCAGGTCCTAAAATTGTAAAACACTATATCCTAATCCACAAGTAGCGATACTTTTAACTTTAAATGCATAGAAAGTTTCTTAACTCCTGCATGAATTTATTGTATTGTTTAGTTCCTTGATATCAATCTTATCACAATTTAATTCAGGTAAGAAACATCAAACATGTCAGACAAAGGGCATGTTTGGTTTGCTACCATTTCTAACCCTACCAAATTTTGGCAGGGTCACAAACCAACATCCCCTCATACACCTATCATACCAAAATTTAGCAATTTTTGAACTATCCATAGCTAACACCGCACAAAAAAAACGGTAAGGCTTCAAACCAAACATGCCCAAAACACCAATAATAGTTATAGCAAGTTTGTCCAACTATAAGGCTTGTAAAGTCCCAAATTTCAAAATGTGTGGCAAAAATACTTAATTATCTATTATTCTGCTATGTTGACAATTTTCAGAATACAATTACGTGAAGGTAAAAGATTAATTATCCTGTGCTATAACAGAGTGCTAGTTGGAATAATTGCAGTCTTTCAAGTAATGACCTTTCATTTAAATGACATTTGTTGTTATGTGCATGAAAAGAAAATTAACAATAGATTGAACTAATCTTTAAACTACATCTTACCAAACTACAACAATAATGCTCCCCCAATTTGCATTTTATGAGAAACATTTGGTTGCCATTTAGCTAACAAAAATAGCAAGCGGAAATTAGTGAGAATCAGTAAAAAGACGCAATAAGAAGACCAACCTTCATCATCACTCTCATCCTCGAACTCATCCATGCCACCCATCCCACCCATGCCACCCATGCCACCCATCATATCAGCCATACCACCCATACCACCCATGCCACCCATGCCACCCATCATATCGCCCATTCCACCCATGCCACCCAAATTCTACAAGGGCAAAGAAACCATCAGTAAAAGAATAACAGATCCAAGAATGAAAAGGAAATCTATTGAAGGAAAAACATGAAAAGGAAATAACTATTTACCGAGAAATCCATTCCATCGACGTTGACATCAGCCGCATCAGCGCCTAAGAAGAAGACGCATATCAGATTTATGGACAAGTTACAATGCAACATATACTTGAGTAAAAAGGCCAGAAGTTAAATTTCCTAGTTCGCATCTGCATAACTAAGTTGTGAATAACAAGTTTATAAATGAGAAAGTGCACCTTAGGTCCTAAACCTGTACGGTTGTGACAATTAGGTCCTTCAATTTATGAGTCCGCATTCAAGTCCCAAACTTAAGTGAGTTAACATAGGTTTGAATCCAACTAAACAAGTGACTAGTGGTTATATAACATAAACCAATATGCTCCACATTGCCGAAATAGGCACTAAAACCAGGTAATGATCTGTGGTTCCAAGTTCCAACATGTACAGATGTACATTTCTCATGTAAAGAGAATTCTTATTGCATCTGGTGCTTAAAAATTTCTTTTCTTCCACAGCATCATCTCCAGTTTCTAGAAGCTTTAAACCAGATCCCTTGCACACTAACATCTCGAAACATGCATGTACTCTATAAAATCATTGCTATTGATTATTATGCCTTGCATTAGCTGTGTCCAGAAAGGAGAAAAAAGTACATAGCTTACCATCATCATCTTCATCAACCCATTTGTCCCAATCAACTTTCACAAAGTGTGGTGCCTTTTGATCATCTCGAACAAGCTTTTTCCACCATTTGGCCTCAGCTTTTTCTACAATACAGAATACTGACCTGACCCCTATGCTTATTTTGCTTTCCTGATAAATAAAAATAAACCCTGGATAAGAAACCAGACATTTTTTACAGGGAGCAAACTGCAGTCCTAAAGCAATTGCATGAGCTTGCATTACCTCAACATTTACTTTGTCGTTCAAATCTAGCTTGGATTCATACAATTTCCCATCAGTTCCAGCAGTGGCAGAGAATGAGAATACACCGTCTGGCTCCAGATTGACCTTAGCATCCTTAGCGTCAGCTAATTGTACAGTTATGTAAACCTTGTCAATCCTCTGAGCCCACTTCACTTCAGGGTACCGACTACAGGAAACAATTCCATTTATCAAGGAAGGACCATAGAATAAGAAATTTCAATTCCAAAACACTATAAAAAACTAAGAGCCATTTGAAGTAAAAAATGTAAATCCAACATAAATACACAAACAAGCCTAAAAACCATTACTTTACTGTGTGCAGGTGATATCCATCATATACAAGCACAAATTGTGCTTATATGGAAGACTGGTATAAAATGGCAGTTTTATGCAACTGAAAATAATGTTAAGAGAATCCTGAGACACACTTGCCATTGGCATCAGCTATCTGAGTTACCACCAAAAGTTGTGCATGCATCTGAAGAGCATGGATTAACATGTTAAAGAAAACAAATTTCATAATAAACTTTTCACTCCATTTTTTATTTACTTTCATCACCAGTGCATCAAAAACTACATTTCAGTCTAGCAAGTAGCAAGAACATCCCACAGATTAGACAAAATATCAATCACAGAAATTTCAACACACAAGACAAACCAATTGCCATCAAAAACATTTTACAAACTGTACCACCACTAGCTTGCTGCAGTCAGTGACAAAATATCATCCCAAACTAAAAGAAGTGATAACAGATAATCACCTCCAATTAACCAAAACCCAATCCTGGCAAGTCCCATCCGCAGGTCCATAGACCAAAATAGAAATACCCATAATTAAGCAGCAGGCTCAGCGGAGAATGGAAACCGAGGAGCCACCGAAACCATCTACTTCCCCCTAACTAACCCCAAAACCCAAACCCTACAACATACAGACCACACAAAAATGGAAACACGCCGAGTACGAGGCAGACCCAAACGGGCTCACTCGCTCGAGGGTCTCCCCCGCCCCACGCGTGACCGGCGGCTCGTCCCTCCTCCAGATCTAATCGCGCGGCGCTGGAGAGCACTAGCTCGCATGTCTTGGTTCCCACCAAATCAGAACGAGGGAGGAGGAGGAGGTCGAGGACTAGAGGAAGAGGAGGGGGAACCGCTCACCTCATGCTGCCGTTTACCGGCGGCGGCGGGTTGGAGCGAGGGTTTTGCGAGGTTTTTTGGGGAATGGAAGGTGCGGGGGAGACAGGTGTAGAAGGGGGCGAAGGGGAAGGGTGTAGAAGTAGGTGAACGGGAGGATCGCTTGGCTGGGCTGGGCTGGCTTTGACTTTCCAGAAGCAAAATACTTACGGGCCTATTTGGTCCTTATATATGGCACTGTAGATAATTTGTCACCATTAAAAAATAGTTATGTCGTTTTTTATTTAATATGTTATTGACTTTAGATAGTCTCATATATTGTTATAACAGAATGACAATATAATTAATAGGGTTGAGAGTGACAAATAGTCATTTTTTGACAAGTTGATTTGGGATTTTGTTGTTTCAATTTTAAATAACGAGCATACTAACTGTATTAGTACCGACTCGCACGATTGTAGAACTAAAAAAAGTGCCACGTACAAATAAATTGAATTTTTAATCTTTATTTCTGAAACTTGTCAGCTTGTTAAGGCCATCCACAGTGCAGGGTGCTAAAGCATGTGCTTGCAAATACCTGAAATCCCACGAAAAACTTACGGCCTGGACATAATAACATAACTATACACTTCAACAAAATTTCACGGTGAATAAATATATAATGTATAGCTCATAAAACAAAATACAACCTGCACACAAAGCACACAGCACAACTACAAACTACATGTTCATTGTTTCGTAGATCAATGAAGTGCCGGTTGGCGATTCTTATGAGAACCTTCTCCTGACGGAAGGTGGCATGACAGTCCAATACCAATAGGCAATAGGTTGATGTTCGGTCGGAGGAAGATGGTGTTACAGCAGTGGGTTTCACAGTAATTCCTGGTGCGGTTAGAGCACCTATAGATTTTGTTTGATCATGATTTGGTTTGCTCTCAACTGCATCAACCAGTAGGTTCACCTGAAGATCTGACCTCACGAAGCAGGTCACATCATCCCTCAAAACAATCTTTATGACCATAATTGCCTTAGGCAACAAATATTTAAGCTTTGAAGAAAACCTCCAAGATATCATCATACAGAGGAGCCAGAAATTAAAGAGGCGAAGCAAATTAAGCATATCCCTAATGATTTTTGAGCTTGTGACAAAGGACAATTGCCGTCCTGACATGTGCTGAAGCTTCTACCTGATCCAGAATCATAACCATCTTTGTTACCATATTTTGGCTTCCATCCCAGAGATCAGGAGACGAATAGATTAAGATAACATTGTTCTACCTGAGGCATGTTTGGTACACAATTCTTATGCTAGATTAATACTACCAAGTACAAGTTATATGGCATGAAACTAACAGAACAAAGGTTAAATATATACGGCATGAATGAGACGAACAGAAAGCGATCACTCTTCCGGCAGCTCGAAATAGCTAACCTTGGTCATAGCCGTGCCCGAGCGCCGTCTGACCCCGGTTAGGCTCCGCTACGGCAGCTTCTCCGGCGTCGAGATCTGCTGAACCAGTTGACTGCGATGGCCAGTGTCGGTGCGGCCAATGACGTCCGGGGATGATGGCAGCGGCGCGGTGGTGACCAGTCATGGCCATCAAAAGCATCTGATCCTAATTGAACATTGGTTTTTCGGTTAGAGATTAAACCATTAAATCTTTATTTCAAAACCAACTTAGAGATAAAATACACCATAATTAGTGACGTAATCCTATAAAACACGATTAAAGGTCCTATAAGAATACGCCCTCGAGACCCACCAGTGTCCATAAATACAAAGAGAAACTCAGAGGAGGAGATACCCACATCCTTGTTTTCATCTAAACTATAACCTGATCGACCTAGCATTGGAAGGGTTTTGTGTGATTATTTCTATTCACCGTGAACTTACGAATGACATAAGAACAAGAAGAAAAAAGCACAAACCAAGAACAAGGCAATAGATTCACAAAACGGTTAGTAAATTTATTTTTCCACATAAACTTGGTGATTAATCTAGGCTAAGATGTCACTCTAAATTTTTAATCTAACACTACGAACTATAGATACAAAATGAAACGCAAATCTATATATTTCAAATCAGATATCCATCTTGTAAATAAAATTGCCATCCCTATAAGTAAAAGACATCTGTGTGTCCTCTCCCCACTTTCACACACAATGTTTCTATCTATTATTTTGCACTTGGAACTGAACTGGTTGACAGTACCATGTTTTATGATGGATGTATGCGCACTTTCATGAGCCATTTGTTTCTATAACTATGATACTCCCGATACACAAACAAATACCTCAGTCACATACAACCTATATTTTCTTCTCCACTGATTTTCAAAACCTGAATTGATGCACCACTAATACTTTTGACATACCAATGATACTCGCTGTACACCAATGTTGGCGACACATCGATGATACTTTGATGCTAGCGTGACAACACCTTGATACAATGACGATGCCCGGGATACACTGATTATACAACTCCAACAATATTTATAACACACCGATAATACCACACAAGATATCTCTCATACACAAACAATACAATGCCAACGATATGTATACCTCTCATACATTGATGATACTACGCATGACAATACCTTGATACATATATTGTACTTGACTAAAACACCAATGATATATAAAATATGTTATTCATTCGTATCAACAATATAATATTACCTCAAGTTATTATGTAGGTATGTGGGATACTCTATCGTGGCATCATGTCGGTATCATATAGTTTTTATGGTGATATCATGGAAATATCAATTATGAGGGTATTGATTATATAGGTTGATGGACACATCCGCTTAAATGTTATAGTCCTTTTTGGGATGTCAGAATAAATTCACGTAAAAAGAGAACACAGACCGATAAATACATGTTGAATTCAAAATACGTTGCATTGACATGATGTTTGGAAGAAGCAAGCATGGTTGTCCTCTGTAATCAGAGCGATGCCTAAGCTTGAGAAGCTCAAGTGCTCAACTTCAAGAAGGCAAGCCTCAGATCGAAGCCAAGGCAACAAGTGTAGGTCAGGACCATGGCGACGCGTGCCATAGTATATTGAGGCAATCATCGACACGACGACACTGTGGTTGGAGATGGCAAATGGCACAAATCGAAGCCAAAGATGGCGAAGTAGACACATATATATTGACATAAAAAGGACGATATTGACAAAGGATCGAGGTTGCCGTTGACAACAACGCAGTGGCAATGTGGCATAGATCATGCCGGGATGAGGTCGACGGTGTGGATCGACCGACACCGGTAAGTACGTCTAGTAAAGATATTTATTTTTCAACTGTCTGTGCAGTGAAGTAAGAGACATCTATATAAATCGCTTTTGTAATAGTAGATTAAATCGGTGAATTATTCAGAGGAAGTAATATATCCGGACATGTACATCGTTTTGTTGAGAGGAAGCGTGCATTCGGAATGCTTGTGCATGGTATGATGCTAGCTACAACACGACTGCCTCGCAAACCGCAATGTGCCACGTACAGATTTAAAAACCTGATCGTCCAAACCAGATGTACTTGTACTTGTACTCTAAATAAGTTGATAGCTAGGTTGATCCACTTTCACGGCTATATATATGCTGCCCCTGCCCACTTGCTTTGCCTTTAACAAAAGCTGGTCAAGACGACGAGACCGACCGAATGGATGCCCTGCCCCAACCATGCATGCGTACATGTGCTTGCTGCCCCATCCATCTTGAGGAACTCTGCTATCGTGTGTAGTCCAGAGCTTCGAGATAAAGAATAATTGACACAGTATGTAGGAGAAAAACTGAACTTCTTTATTGCTCAGATTCAATCGTATACAAATAAGAAGATGACTCCTCTATTTATAAGAAAAAATCCCTAAGAGATAGACGTGCCCAACAACCGATACTTATCTTCTGGATATTCGGTTTCCTAACACTCTCCCTTGGGCACTTCTCCTAACATGCATATGCCTCATCAAAACTCCCCAAAAACCTAGTGGGAAAAATTAGAAGAAAGAGTACATAGCGCGCGTCTTGGTTGCACGAATTGCCTCGTTAAAAACCTTAATATGAGAAACTTCAGGAAAACTCATTTAAGGAAAAAAGTGTACAATTCACCTAAATATTTCATATGATCTTCAAGACCAATTTGGGTACTTAGTCTTCTTGACTAAGATTCAATTCTTATTGTCGGTGTTATGTAAAGTTTCTCCCCTTGAAATGTACAAGTCTTTAAGTCTAACGAACACATCTTTTAAAACTAGATGGTTTTAGGAAAGACTTAGTGAACAATCTACGAGATTTTCACATGACTTGGTGTGCATCACATTTAGTTCATTTGTCTTATGCAATTCATGAGCATAGAAGAACTTGGGGTTTATGAGCTTCATCAAATTGCTCTTCACATATCTTGACTGTATTTGTGTAACTCAAGTTAAATTATCTTCATGGATAATAGTGGGGGTGTTAACATAATTCAATTCTCATAACTTCTAGATGTGATGAACCATTCTTCTAAACCATATATATTTTGGTGAGGCTTAATACAAAAACTATTATTTCTGAGTTATTTGTCGAAGTCGATGCAGGACTTTCTATGACGATTTCTAGGATACTGCAGTTCCACCACTTAGTAAAACATAGCTAGATCGTACGAATAGGTTTACAGCAAATATAATGTCCAGCCTAATGCAGTAGGCTAGGTACATTAGCGTACCTACAGCACTTAAGTATGAGAATTCTGGTCCTAAGATTTCTCCTCCGCTTCTCTAGATCTGTATGGATTTATGATCTGCTTGCAGTGACCTTTTATCCATGGGGGTTTAAAGAAAATGACTTTTCAAAGCTAAATCTCTACAACACTTATTGAGTGTAAGTGGACTGATGTACTAAAATTCATCAGTCGCATGCTCTAGCTACAAGCCAACACATAACTTGATTCTATCCAAGTGTTTCGTTTCAAACACAAATTCAAAGAATGAGTTTGCTTCATCTATTCACATGGTATTCAGACCATATTCACAATCTATTTAGGGATCTTCATTATTCATGCAGCATTTCTTTCAGAGAAAATATACTATAAACTACTCAGACTATTTCTATTCTTTATATCTTAGTTCAAGACATGGTACTTCATGTACCTTCATACAAATGTTCGATTCAAACTCCCATGCAAATAACAACATCAATCAATTCATTACTCAACATAATATGACTTCAAGTCGATTTTCAACTTCATGTTGATTCATTCAACTCCTGGTTGATTTCGATTTCAACTGCTAGTTGACTGCCATTGAGATTATATTTCTAAAGATAATTTAGCCCATGGTCGAGGAGTATATTTCATAATCAACTCCTGGTAGTTGAGTAAAAACTTTATATAACAAGTCATACTTTTTCTCTTACTATTTTTCTAGTCTCTTCAGACAATTCACACTACCACAGAAACGGCCTTTGATGACGGAGCTTTACTAATGGATCAATGACGCGCGTCAGTAATACACTTGTAGTGATGAACTGTTTTACACGTATCAGTAATACTGCATTATTAGTGACGAGTCGTAGTATTGGCCATCACTAAAAAGGGGGCATCCCCTATAGTGATATGTTATGTTGCCACCCGTCACTAAAGATAAGCACCCACATTAGTGATGGGTCGCAGTACCACCCATCACTATACGGTGTGACCTTTAGTGACGCGTGTTATTTTAACCACGTCACTAAAGTGCCCGCAATCCTAAGGCCACCCGTCACCCTTGTCCCATAACTACTGACCGGCCGCAGTTAAGTCCCCAGCCACCGGCCGATCGACCTGGGATGGTGACCAACAGTATTACGTGCTTCGGTGCACCGCCCCGCACCGCCGCTAGCACCAACGT